>WTSP01011755.1:0-13303 GCA_025331215.1 Actenoides lindsayi | reverse complement strand
CGCCCCCTCAACATTTTTGAGGCCCTCCCCTTGGCCTGCTCCAACAGGTCCATGTCATTCTTGTGTTGGGGACCCCAGAGCGGGATTCAGTACTCCAGGAGGGGTCGCAGAAGAGTAGAGTACAAGGGCAGAATCACTCCCCTCAACCTGCTGGCCACAATTCTTTTGACGCAGCCCAGGATACAGTTGGCTTTCTGAGTTGAGTTCACACATTGTTGGCTCATATTAAGCTTTTCATCAACCAGCACCCCCCAAGTCTTTCTCCTCAGAGCTGCTCTCTATCCAGACTCTGCCCCCAGCTTGTATTTGTTCTTGGGATTGCCCCAACCCAGGTGCAGGACCTTGCACTTGGTCTTGTAGAACTTCATGAGGTTGGCATGGGCCTACCTCCTAAGCCTGACAAGGTCCCTCTGGATGGCATCCCTTCCCTCCAGCATGTCAACCTCACTAGACAGCTTGGTGTTGTCTGCAAACTTGCTGAGAGTGCACTCAACAACATCACTGTCAACACCACTGACAATGATGTTAAGCAGAACCGGTCCCATTACCAATCCCTGAGGAACACCTCTTGTCACTGATCTGCATTTGGACATTGAGTGTTGACTGCAACTCTTTCAGTGTGACAATCCAGCCAATTCCTTATTCACCAAGCGGTCCATCTATTAAATCCATATCTTTCCAATTTGGAGACCAGGATGTTGTGCAGGACAGTGTTGAAGATCATCTGCCCTAATGTAATATAGCAGCAGTAACAAATAAAGGTGATTTTCCTTCTTTACTCTCCCTATGCCATTAGGTAAGTATACATATGGATAAGATCCCTCTGAGCCTTCTCAGGGGTGAACAGTCTAGCTTTCTCAGCCTTGGCTGGCATGACAGATGATCCATTCCCTGAATTATATTATAGCTCTTAACTGGACTTACATTAATATGTCCATGTCCTTTTTGTACTGAGGAGCCTAGAACAGGACACAACTCTTCAGATGTGGACAGGGAACCTCCCTCAAGCTGCTGGCTATGTTCTTCCAGATGGTAACCAGGATGCCATTGGTCTTCTTTGCCAAAAGGGTATGAAAAGCAGCAAAACCCTATGACAGCTTTCTAAAGTGGTATTAGGTGATTCCTGACACCTTTCAAGACAATACATTTCCTCACTAAAACCCAAGCTGGCATAGAAGCTGATCTTGCTAACAACTACAAAAATTACATGGCAGAAGAGAAACCTTGGACATTTGTCTGCACTGTAGTAGGGGGCTGCATTGTTACGGGGCTGGAGCTGAGGTGTGTGAAGCAGCAATCCTGCGACTCAGCTTAGGAATTTTAAGGCAATTTTCTGCAAACAGTCAAACAAGTGAAGTTGATTTTCAGCTAGTGTGTAGCTACAGGATTAGGAAAGTCAAAGACAAGTGGAATTCAGCCTGGTGAGACATGTGAAGGTCAACAAGAATGGCCTCCTACAAGTACATTAGCAGCAAAATGAAGATTAGGGAAAATGTGGGCCTTCTACTAGATGGGGGAGGAGACCTGGTGACAACATGGAAAAGGACAAAGTGCCTTCTTCACCTCAGTCACTGGTAAGACTGGCTTTCAGCCTTGAGACCAGACATAGTGTCTGGAGCAAGGAACACTCTCCCTTAGCGGAGGAGGACTAAATTAGGGAATGCTAAATAGACCAGACATATACAAGTCCATGGGACTGATACACTGCACCAATGAGCACTGAGGGAGCAGGCTGTTTTCATTGCAAGGCCATTCTTGGTTATCTTCAAAAGGCCATGGCAATTCCAATAGGTTCCTCAGGACTGGAAGAGAGCACTCCCATCAAGTTGAACAAGAAGGAGAATCAAAGAAGGCTTTTCAGTCTCACTTTGATCCCTGAGAAGGACATGGAACAACTAACCCTGGATACCATTTCCAAGCACATGAAGGACAACAAGGTGAACATGGGTAGTCAGCAAAGGAGAAATACTTAACTAACCTAGTAGCTTTGTACAGTGAGAAGACTGTCTGGGTGGATGAGGGGAAAGCAGTGGATGTTTTTCATCTCAGCTTTACTAAGGCTTTTGACACTGCCTCCCATAATATCATCATATACAAGCTAAGTACTGATAAGTGGACAGTAAGATGAAATGAAAGTCAACAGAACATCTGGGCCCAGAGAATTATCACCACTGCCATGAAGTCCAGCTAGAGGCCAATCACTAGTGGTACACTCCAGGGGTTGATACTAGGGCCAATACAGTTTAACCTTAATGAAAAACCTGGATGATAGAGCGGAGTCCACCTACAGCCAGTTTGCAGATGATATGACGCTGGGAGGAAGGGCTTGTAGAAGAGCTATGCTGCCATTCAGAGGAACATCAACAGGCTGAAGAAATGGGCAGAGGGGAATCTTGTGAAGTTCAACAAGAGGAACTGTAAATGTGCACCTTGGGAGGAATAGCCCAATCCACCACAACACTGGGGCTGACTAACTGGAAAGCAGCTTTGCAGAGAAGGAACTGGTGTGGGGGGTAGGTGGACACAAACTTGACTGTGAGCCAATAACACAGCCTCATGATAAAGAAGGCCACCAGCATCCTGGGTTGCATTAGGCAGAGTGTTGTCAGCAGGAGGTGATCTTTCGCCTCTACTAGGGACTAGTGAAAACATCTGAAGTATCATGTCCAGTTCTGGGCTGCTTACTATGAGGGAGACAGGAACTTACTGGTTCAGCAAAGGGCCAAAAAATGATTAAAGGATGCAAGCTTCTTTCATGTAAGGAGAGACTGAGAGAACTGGGACTGATGTCTGAAGAAACTGCTAGAAAGCAGTTTTGCAGAGAAGAACATGGCATCTCCATGGACTGCAGGTTGACCATGATACAGCAATACACCCTTGCAGAAAGGTGTCCAACACCAACCTGGGCTGAATTAGGAAGAGCATTGACATCAGGTGGAAGCCAGTGATCCTTCCCCTCTACTCAACTCTGGTGAGAAACACCTGAAGTGCCAAGTCCAGGCTCCTCAATACAAAAAAGATACACAGTTAATGGAGCAAGTCCAGTCAAGAAACAAAGATATGATTACGGGACCAGAGCACCTCTCATATTTAAAGAGGCTGGGAGAGCTGGGACTATCCAGCCTGGAGATAAGAACCTTGATAAAGATTGTAAAGAAGAGAGAAACAAAGTTTTCTGAGGGGTGCCCAGTGGCAAGATAAGAGGCAATAGGCACAGACTGTAACATAGAAAACTCTGTCTGAATATATACTTTTTTTTTTCTGTGACAGTGTTTGAACACTGAAACAAGTTGCTTAGATAAGCTGCAACATCTTCATCCTTGGAAATGGTCAATACTTAACTAGAAACTATCTTTGGAAACGTGCTCTAGCCAACCCCACTTGAAGGGATTGGACAAAACAATCCCAATAGGTGCTTCTTCCAGCTTTGTATGTTCTGCTGAGGCATCATTGATAGTGCTATAACACACAATCATAGCATTTCTGCTCTGTACTTGGGCAAGTACTAGCTGATGATCCTGGTGAAATATTACATGCTTCTAAGTACACTGATACAGTTAAATAATTGCCAAGGAGATGAATTAAACCTTCTCCATTAGGGTGAAATGTATCTGGGCATTGTAGAGGACTGCCTGAAAACTACCATCAGATGTTTCCATGAACTCTCAGCATGCTGAAGCAGTTCCAGAAAGTATGGAACTGCCTTCCACCCCTCACTGAGTAAGGGGTGGAAATGTGAGCATTAGGCTAAATTTGAAAAGACTAAGTGAGGCTATCCGAGTAATTACAGGGTTTCAGCCACCTTCTCTTCCTAGGAAGAGACAAGATATGAGCCTAGACTAAGAATGGAAAGGAGATCACTGGACTTAATCAACTGTACACTATGGTCCAGGAGTCCTGGTAGATTAGCCAGCAGTACTCTGCAATGGGGCTGTGCGTTTTGTGGACAAAAATGCTGATGTACTAAAACTATGCAGGGTGCAGAAAATGACACTCTGACAGACCACAGTAAATGAAGAATCTCATGAATGAAGCTCTGGATGTGGAAGTCCAGTCAATGGATGATGCGGATGGTCCTTCTACACTAGAGGTGCCTCCAAGGTCAGAAAGGCCTACCCACCATATCATGACCACCTCCACAGGGAAGAAAAGAAGGGTTATAGTTGTAGGTGACTCCCTACTGAGGGGAACAGGAGGTCCAATATGCCAGACAGACCCTCCTCACAGGGAAGTCTACTGTCTTTCTGAGGCCCAGGTTAAGGACATCACTAAGAAACTTCCTAGCCTAGTACAGTGCTCAGACTATTACTTGTTACTGACCTTTCCATGTGTGTAGAGATGAAGCTGCAACCCATAGTCCCAGAGAGATCAAACAAGACTTAAGGGCCTTTGAACAGTTGGTGAGGGAATCTGGAGTACAGGTTATTTTTTCCTCTCTCCTTCCAGTTGCGAGCAGTGACATTGGAAGAAAGAGACGAACTCACCAGCTCTGTGGCTGGTGTCACTGACACAATTTTGGGGTTTTTGATAATGGGATGGCCTACATGGCACCAGGCTTGCTGATGTCAGGTGGGATTTACCTTTCTCAAAGGGGGAAGGAGCTTGCAGGGCTCATTGACAGGGCTTTAAACTAGACTTGAAGTGGGAGCGGAATTACATCAGGCTTGCCTGTAACAAGATGTGGGATGACACAACATGGTTAGAGAGATGGGGTGATAGTGAGGGTCCTCAGCCTGTTGCTTTGAGGTGTGCTGGGGGCACTGTAGCACACTTGAGGTCCCATGGAGATGAGCCAGAGGCTTCAAAGGTAGTAGAAGGCAATGAGGAAACATCAGTGAAATACCTCAAAGGTATTAAAGAGAGCTCCTCTAAGAAGGTGACACAGCCAACAGCCCAGCTGAAGTGCTTCTAAAACGGTGTGTACAGCATAGGCAACAAACACAAGGAGCTGAAAGCCACCTGGTTGCCATTACTGAAACTTGGTGGAATGAATCTCATGACTGCAGCACAGGTGTTGATGACTACAGACTGTTCAGAAGGGACAGGTGAGGAAGGAGTGGTAGAGGTGTTGTCCTTTGAGTCAAGAAATATATGGACTGAGAAGAGCTGTCCCTAAAGAACAGCCACAAGCAGGTCGGAAGTTTATGGGTAAGAATTAGAGACTGAGGCAACAAAATGAATCTTGTGGTTGGTGCCTAGTATAGGCTGCCTGCTCAAGGGGAGCCTTTTTACTCCAGCTACAGGAGACTTCATACTCATAGGCTCTCATCCTGCTGAGTGACTTCAACAACCCCAACACCTGCTGGAAAAGCAGTATGGCAAGCTGTAGGTAACCCAGGAGATTCCTGGAATGTGCAGAAGAGAAATTCTTAAGCCAGGGAATAGACAGCCCTACCAGAGGGGTACTGGACCTGATGGTCACCAGTGCAAGTGATCTAATTGGTGACATTAAGGTTGGAGGCAGCCTGGGCTGCAGTGATCACACACTTGTGGAGTTCACAGTCTTGAGGGATATGGGTCAGGAAAAAAATAAAATCAGAACCCTGAATTTTAGGAAAGCAAACTTTCAGCTCCTCAAGGAGTTAGTCAATAGGACCCCCTGGGAAACTGCCCTCAAGGACAAAGGAGCAGAACAGAGCTGGCAGATCTTTAAGGATGTTTTCCATACAGTGCAAGAGCTCTCAATCCCAGGTGTAAGAAACCAGGCAAGGAAGGCAAGAGACCAGCATGGATGAGTTGAGACCTACTGGTCAAACTAAAGGACAAGAAGGAAACGCACAGGCAGTGGAAGCAGGGACGGGTAAAAAGGGTAGAAAAGAGGATCCTGGGAACTCCTGACCTGTCACCCTCACCTCTGTGCTTGGGAATATTATGAAACAAATCCTCCTAGATGCTATGCTAAGGAATATGGGATGACAGGGAGGTGATCTGAGCCAGCCAGCATGGCTTCACCAAAGGCAAGACCTGTCTGACCAATCTAGTAGCCCTCTATGATGGAGTGACATCAGTGGGCAAAGAGCTAAGGATGTCATCTATGAGGACTTCTGTAACGCCTGTGACTCAATCTCGTACAACATCCTTCTCTCTAAATTGGAGAGATATGGATTTGATGGGTGGACTGTTCAGTGGATGAGGAATTGGCTGGATGGTCACAACAAGAGGGTAGTGGTCAATGTCTAGATGTCCGTATGGAGACTAGTGACAAATCGTGTTCATACTGGGACCAGTGCTGTTTAATATCTTCATCAATGACATAGTGGATTACATGCACCCTCAACAAATCTGCAGATGTTATCAAACTGAGTCATGCAGTTGACATGCGTGAGGGATGGGATGCCATCCAGAGGAACCTGGACAAGCTTGAGAAGTGAGCCCGTGTGAACCTCATGAAGTTCAACAAGGGCAAGTGCAAGGTCCTGCACCTGCGTTGGGGCAATCTTCAGTACCAATAAAGGCTGGAGGATGAAGTGATAGACAGCAGCCCATCTGGAAAGGACTTGAAGGTACTGGTTGATGAAAAGCTCACCATGAGCCAACAATGTGCTTTCACAGACCAGAAAGCCAACCATATCCTGGGCTGCATCAAAAGAAGCGTGGCTAGCAGGTTGAGGGAGGTAATTCTGCCCCTCTACTCCATGCTGGTGAGATCCTACCCAGACTTCTATGTTCAGCTCTGGAGTCCTCAGCACAAGAAGCACATGAACCTGTAGACGTAGGTTCAGAGGAAAGCCACAAAAATGATCAGAGCACTAGAACACCAATCTATGATAAAAAGATGATAGAGTTGGGGTTTTTCAGTCTGGAGAAGGCTCCAGGGAGACCTTATAGTGGCCTTTCAGTTCTTAAATGGAGCCTATAAAAAAGTCTTTTTAGCAGGTCCTATTGCAACAGGGCAAAGGGTGATGTTTTTAAACTAAAAAAGGGTTGATTTAGACTAGATATATGGAAGGAGTTTTTTACACTGAGGATGGCAAGACACTGATACAGGTAGCCAGAGAGGCAGTAGATGCCCCATTCCTAGAAATATTCAAGGTCACGTTGAATGAGGCTCTGAGCAACCTGATCTAGTTGAAGATGTCACTGCTCACTGTAGAGTGGTTGGACTAGATGACTTTGAAAGGTCCCTGCCAAACCACTCTATGATTTTATGATGGTATGAAGCAGAGGCCACGTCAGTGGGCTTAGACAAGTCTTTCTTCTCCTGACAGAGGAGAATTTCTCATGGCCTTCACAGGGCATCCGTTCTTGGCCCTGCACTGCTTCTCTGTAAGTCTCTACAGGTGATGGAGAGGACCAAGATATGAAAAATACTCAAAAGCATAGCTGATACACAGTGATTTCAGCTGCTTATCGGGATCCTGGCTCCAGGGTCCATTTTCGTCTGCACACAAGCACAGGGAAGACTACCCAGGGGCACTAACAGGAGCTGGGGGGATAATGACAGAAGGCTGTAGCACCAGTTTCTGTGTGCAGCACTGATACTGACAGTACTTCAATGCTGAGAGCTGCTCTGATGTTAACACAGGAAGTATGTATTGATAAATTGGAGCAAGCTGAGAGAAAAAGCTCATCTGAGAAACAGGCAGACATGGAGACACCTGGAAAGAGGCAAAAGGAAATGTGCCTGTAAAGTGACTGGGTTGGAGCCATTCAGTCTTTCTAGAAAAAGGAGAGAAGAGGTGACTATCCATAACTACCTGATAAATGGATGCAACCAGACTGAATAGCTGGGGTATAAAGAGCATCAAGATGAGAAGTAACACGTAGATGTTTGCCAGTGAGGTAATTAACCACTGGAGTAAATCACTGGGCCTGTGGCAAACGCTCCTTCTAGGCAATATTTAAATATTACGAAATGAAGTCCTTATTTTGTCCAGCAGACAGTAATGGGTGTAACCAGATATTATTAATATAAGCCCTCTACACACCAATAAACAGGCATCACAGCAGATAATAATCTCAGCCCATTTAGTCCTCACACTGATAACCATAACATGTCACAGATTGAACAGCTTCAGGTCCTGGTTTTCCACTGTTCCTTGCTCTTCAGTTTTATTCTTTCTCATAGTTAGGTCCATTTGGTCCTGTAAGGACTGAGGTTTGCAGCAGTACTGGGAAAGCTGTATAGGTGTGCTCCTATACTGCCCTTTCCCCCATGCCTACGTCTTCCCCATAATTCCAAGGCAAGCGGTGAGAGAAGGCAGCTGTTGGCTGTTTTGAGGGAAAGGCAGGTGGAGCTCCCACACACCTATAGGTACTGTGAGATTCCCTAGCTGGGGCCAGTGAGTCAGCCCAGTTTCTGGGGCACCTCTCAAGAGGTTGGAGAAAGGAGGAAGAGTTTTCTTCTGGATGCTGGGGAGAATGTCAAATGTAGGGAGGAAAGACACCTGTCAAGTGCAGTATCCTGTCTCTAGCAGATACCAAAGGAGTCAAGAGAGGAAAAAGATTAGAGCAAGTGTATCTGGTGCCTCCCCCTCAAGTTTCCCCGATTGCAGGCACTTTGCAAGGCAGATGTGGTTTCTGTGTGGGTAGTGGTGCTGCATTTAGCATCACCAACATGCTTGTGTGGCCAGCTAAGTATATTTTATCTCTGTATGCAGGATACATAGCATTTGGAATACATGCTTGGCCTTGCTACTAGACGAACTGCTGGACAAAATTGCTGCAGCAGCCTCGTCTCTATCCAGCTGCAGAATTTAGCAACTGTGACCACTGGCATGACATACAACTTGGACACCATCCTAACAAGCTGCAGAATTAAGGCTACTACAGACTATACATTTAGTAACCGTGAGGGCTCTGCACAACCTCTGCAATATGTACGCAATGATCACCTTGTCATGGCAGAGACGAAAAAGGTTGGGAGGCTGTGTGGCTTACTTTTAACTTTGCACCTGGATGTGGCTAAGGCCCATTTCTTTCTCCCCAGTATGGAAATGCCTGCCTGTCTGTGGGACCGTGAAGGCACTGATTTATTGCACAAGGCTATGAGACTCGGGCAGAGCAGTATTTGCCGGGACAAATGGCTGTAGTACAGAGGTTCTCCTTCCTGTATGCCTCTGAAAGGCAAACAAATGCTAGCAAGTTCTGGGCAGTAGCAATATTACTTTGCAGATACCACTTACACATTGATGCGATCATATTTGCTATTGCCCTCTGGTGGTCTGGGAACCATAGTGCTGCCAGTTTTGTTGGTGAAAAGATGATAAGGGGCTGTGCCAGTGCACAGAAGCATTGTCCAATAAGCAGGTACCAGTAACTCTGGGAACCCAAGTTCAGGAACTTCAGGACGCTGAGCATACGAATGATGTTACCCGTCATGTTCAGCCATGCACTTAGGATCACCTGCAAACAGAAACAGCAGGGGTTGTGTGCTGAAGCCTGAAAGGCAGAACTTAATACAACAGAGCAGGGTCTCAGATGCACTACAGGAGACACTGGGTGTTAGTGATCACTGCATGGAAAGTTGCCTGCAGGCCACCCCCAGCCCTTTGGGCCACTGCAAGATGCCCCAATCCAACAGTCAGTGATTTACCTGTATCCTTAGGCCCCGCATGAGAAATACGCCACAATATGGCTTATGCAAGACAGCAGATACTGTCATGGAACTGGTGAGAAAACCAAAGTTTATTAATTACATTTTGTTTGTAAGTTTGCATGATCATCCATATTTTGTTGTGACAATCCAAAGATCATGGCATCCAGCATATGTATCCTGCAAATGCTCTTCTATACCACTAGCATGCTAGCATTTCAGTGCCACATTATACAACACTCTCGCTTCTGGGAAGACTGTGTAGAGATCCCAAGCTGGCTTACTATAGACCAAACTCTGTGCTGACAGGGGTCCCTTGCTTGCACTCTGTCTTACTGCTCCCTTAAACTGTCCCTGCAAACAAAACAGCTGTGCTAACACATTTCCATAGCAAATCCTACCTAATTACAGTGAGCTTTTCACAGTCAGCCCACAGCATTTATCCCCGTCAGTTGGCTAAGACAGGAAAAAAAAAAAAAAGAAAAAACCAAAGCAGGAAAAGGCAAGTAGCAATGCAACATTATTCTGACTTTTCCCACTGCTCACCACCTCAGAGGTGATGTGACAGCTATTACTGAACTGGGACAGAACTCTCAACATGCTCATCCTCTGCAGTGTTAGGCAAGACTCCCATTCAAAGTATGCATCTTAGTGCTTTGTGTGGCTACTGCTATCTCCAGGTGAAATGCCCTCAGGGAAACAGAACAGTTCAACTCACAGCACATCTGAGCCCCACGTTGTCAAGAACCCATGTTGCCACCAGACCAAATGGGATCGAGATGAGAAGGTACACTATTGAGAGCCAATTGACCATATCCAGAGTAATGTGAAAGTAGGCAGCTGTCTTATCAGCAACAGGAGCAAACGTTAGCCACACCTGCAGAATAGAGAGCAAAGACAGGTAAGCATGAACATCTCCACAAAAAAAACCCCAACAAAACCAAATAGGTCTTAAATAAATCTTGAAGGCCAGAATGTCTGAGCAAAGATCTTTGCCTAATTAATGGCAAAATTTATATTAAAGATTACACCCCTGCGTATGGTAATGATCCTAATGGCACACATGCTAAACATACATGACTATGTTACTCAACTCTCCACCCAAATCATGCTAAATGTTACCTAGAAGGCAGGGACAGATGGAACAGGGAGGGGAGGTGGAGATAAGACTGGAAGTCTAGCAGAGACAGTTTATGGGCTGTACTCCAAGACAGGGACATCTCTGTGGTAGGAACTGTGCCTTCCATATATGGTATACCTCTTCCTAGCATTACTATTATATATATCAGTGGTATTACAAATGCCTGTGCCTCTGTTGGATGTTACCTGGGAACTACTAACTTGAGCTCAATTATCCTTTTTGCAGTTAGTGCATCTATCAACGACAATTCCAGACCTATCTGACGCTTTACAAAATCAAACCTATTTGTTTTAACTTTTAAATTGTCTCAGCTTAAGTCCTTAACCAGGCTCTGAAAGATGTAACTATCTGTGCGAGCCTTCAGCCAGGCTCTGAAGCAGAACTCTTAAACTTGCTTTTGACTTTGCAAAACTGCTCAGTGCAAGCCCTTGGGCCTCTGGAAACATCACACTTGCACCCTTAATACAACATCTCTGTTCTCCACTCTTCAAGGGACATTGTCTTAACTCTGCTTTGGCACACCAAAACCAGTATCAGCTCTCCCCATTGTAGATCACAGTGACAGATGCAAGAGAAGAATTAATGTGTGGGGTTATAGGATGCCAGTCCCCAAAAGCTCGTTGCTCCTGAGACAGATAAAGGAAGGAGAAACAGACATCTCTGTCCTTGTGGGGTTGTCTCCACATTTATTCAGTACCTGCACAAGCCTCATTTTGTGGAAATGTGGTCTGGTCAAGCTGCACTCAACTCCATTGCCTGTGTAGCCACACAGATCTAGAGTCTCAGTGTGAGGTGCAGAAGGCATCAAGGGGAGTCTGTATTACACACTGCACTGTTACATCCATATCCACGTGCAATCCTCTGAAGGCAGCTCAATGGATGTCACAACAGCAGAACTGAGAGAGTCTAGCCTCTTGTCAATGTCTCTTCCTGACCTGCAATGGTGACAAGCAATTTCTATTCATCCACTATGGCTTATGTCCCTTCTGAGCCCTGTCAGGGCTACAATTAACCAAAACCTTTTAGCAAACTTTGACAAAATTCCCAGCTTGGCACCCCACAGATCTGGGATGCCTTGTCTCTGAGGCTTCAAATGCACCCAACTCAGAGTCCCACACCTTGACTGATCAACTGCCTTGTACAGTCCCCATAGCACAAAACAGCTGAGCTTCTTAATGAGTTGGAGTGGATGACACTGGATGTCAGCAGGAGTCCACTCTGCCTATGGCAGTTAGGTCAAGTCATCTACACAGAAGCCAATGCAGAGCCACTCAAGCACAAGGACTCTTGCCTTTGAATACCAAACAATGACAATGGGTTTGTAAGCCCAATCCCGTAATGCTTGGCAAAACTCACTTCCCAGTATTACCTCACAGATAATAGCAGTTATTTGTTCTCAGATGACAACTCCTGCTGTAGTATCACCCCACCAGTAGAAGAAAAGGACAGAAATGTTTTCCACTCACTATTTTTATCTTCTATTACAGGGAGGCCCCCTCCACACCTCCTTTAACAATGGAGCATGTGGGACCACCAGGGAAAGCAAGTGCATTGAAAGTCAAACCATCTGAACAGCGCATACTGGCTCCACTTCTAGCTCTCCCTCTCTCTGCTTTAACTTTCCTCTAGCTGACATCCTGTTTTCTTCCTTCCTGCACCTCCCAGAGACTGCCTGCTCCCTCCTCCATTAATCACAGTCCTGCTTGGGAAAAAGTTACAGCTGTTCTCATCCTGCCCTAATTTCTAAGCTTCTTTGTTGCTCTTTCTGATACCTTTGTAAACCTTAACTGATTCTCAGACACCCTCTTCCACACAGAATCAGCCCAAACCCTGTAGTTTTCCTCCTGCTTTCATTCTCTTTCTACCTCCAGCTTCTACAGGTTCAGTTTCTCTACAGTATTCCCTTTACTGTTTTCACTCCCACACAGACTCTCTAGGACCTATTTCACCCGCAGGAGCCAGCTTTCCTCCACCTATTCCAAGGGAGCACAACATCTGCCCTCCCTCACACTTCTGCATGAGGTTACCGGTGTGCTGTGAGACACTAATTCTCTCTCTACAATGGTAGCAAGGTGATAGCCGAAGGTAGGATTCCATACACACTCTACATTTTGGTAAGCAATAGGTGTGAACTGCAGAAGGCAGCATAAAACACAGCTTCAGAATATTTGGAGCTCAAAGAGCAGTCATGATATATATTGATGCATCACATATATAACCAGGCATAGCCCTGACAGAAGCAGTATCAAAAATGTTGTTTTCAATGAAATGCAAGCTGTTAACCAATGTCTGCTCTTTGCACCAACAAATCAAGATTCTAAAAGTGAAAAGTAAAATCATTTGCAGAATGGCAAGTGCATGCAATCAGGCAGGGTTGAAATTAAGCTGTTTTGCTGTGTCAGTGGTGGTATCAGCTAGCAAAGGCTGCCATATGGAGTGTTCTTCACTGTCTGGCATACTGTATAGCTGTGCAATGTAGCAATGGTCTGTAATAACTTTTACATACAGCTTAAAAAGGAGGAACGAAGGGTGACAACCTACATGAAACAGAACTGTCCTGGTTTGAGTGAAAACAGAACTAATTCTGTTCAGTAATTTTACTTTTCAGCTCAGTTCTTCTAATTAAC
>WTSP01011754.1:0-89687 GCA_025331215.1 Actenoides lindsayi | reverse complement strand
GAAAAAGAAAAAGAAAAAGAAAAAGAAAAAGAAAAAGAAAAAGAAAAAGAAAAAGAAAAAGAAAAAGAAAAAGAAAGCAAAACAAAAGGTAACAATTTTAATTGCCCTACTGTACCGGATAGATCTTGTCCCAGCTAACACCAGGAAAACATTACAGTTCCTCATTTGCCAGGCAGATTTTTGGTATTTGGTTTCTGACTGAAGCACCAAGGTTTAGAATCAGTGCTATTACACAATACCATATTTCTTCTACAAGCCATCATATGCATTTTGTACATTTTTGTGTGTATATAGAGAGAAACATATCCATTTTGCTGCTGAATAGATGTGAACTGTGATCTAAAATATGTACATGAAACATTAAAAAAGCAAAAGCTTTTAGACTGATAAATAATTCTCTGACTTTTATGTTCCTTGTTCATAGGTATATCTAAATTTGGAGTCATCAACACAAGCAAAGTCTGACAAAATTATGACATTACTCTTTGATTCAGAAATTGCTTGTTATGATTAGTAGTAGAACAATTCCAACTTGTTTGTTTCCAAGAGGTACAAGTCTTATTTCATTTTAGTTGACCTCGTCTCTTATTTTTATTGCCAAGGGAGTTATATCAGTCAATATGACACAAGAATTATATGTGATTATTATTTTGAGGCTAATGGTAGCTCACATTGCTCACAAGCAGCTACCTGTTGACCAGAACTTGTCATAGAGAGTTTTTCATATCTAAGATCTGTCATGAGATTCCCATCTGTAATCACAGGTTTCTGATACCTGCTGTGTTACAAAATCCATCTAGTTTCTCTGTAAATCTGAAAAAGAAATTAGGTGGACACCTTTGACTTTGATTTCATAGGACACAACATTTTTACTTGAAATTGCCTCTTTCTGAGGTTTTGTAAATATTCATTTTACTTTTCCTGTTCAGTGAGGTCTCTCTGTTCTTTCTGTGGCACTAACAAGTTCTCATTTTCTTCTGTGTTTACTGTTTCATTGAGGATCCTATGAAATCTTTCAGTGTCTTCCACCCTTCTCACCAAAGCCAACAATCAGAGCAACTCAGAGCTACTTCATAATAATTGACATTTGTGTTTTCCAAATGACAACAAACAAATTAAATAAAAACAAAAACAATAACAAAAAACCCTTCCACAAAAATTCCCAAGCACTCTGAAAGCTGTGGTTACAGCAGTTGCAACAGAAACCTTATAAAGAATACTCCAGTTATTGCCATAATCTGGGAATCACAGTGATTGCTCTTAGCTGTGAACAGAATTATCGAATTATCAGTATCATTCTCTGCCAGCTAGTCAGATTATGTTAGAGCTAGAACAGTCTATGTGACCGGGCTGACCTTTAACAAAATAAAATGTAACCTTTTTAAAAGAAGATGTAATCACTCTCTAGAAGAGAGGATGTGTATAGTCCCTGACAAAACAGGTAAACACACTGACCAGTTATTGATTACACTACACATACACTGCATATGCACTTTGATATCTGTATTAGTTCAGATGTAACTCTTAAAAAAAAGTGTTGTTTTTTTTTAAAAAGAGTAATACAGAAGGAAAAGAGATTAAATTTTTACACACACTACCCATTTTCATAGTATCATAGATTCACATAGAATTACAGAATCGTGGGATGGCTGAGGGACTAAAGCATCCCTAAATATTAACTTGATCCAACCACTTTGCTCAAAGCAGCGTGAACTACACCAGGTTGTTCAGGGCCATGTCCAGTTGGGTTTTGGATATCTCCAAGGATGGAGACTCCACAACCTCTCTGAGCAGTCTGTGGAAGTGCTTCCCCTCCCTCATTGCAAAGACTTTTCTTATGTTTAAGTGCAATTTTCTGTATTTCAGTTTGTGCCTGTTGTTTCTTGTCATGTCAATGGGCACCACTGAGAAAGTTCTGACTCTGCCTTCTTTACTCCTCTTGTGAGGTACTTGTACATATTGATAAGATTCTCCTGAACTTTCTCCAGTCTGAACAGTCCCAGCTGTCTCAGCCTTTTTTGACAGGAGAGATGCTCCTGCTCCTCCATCAACTTCACACTGCTTTACTGGACTCCGTCCTGTCTCAGTCCATATGCCTCTTGTACTGAGGAACCCAGAACAAAGCCTAGCACTTCAGGTATGGTGTCACCAATTTGTTTGTTTGTTTATTTTTTTTTATGTCAGTGGTGTGGTCATCCTTCCAGTGCTCTTCTGGATCCTAAGATGAATGATTTAATGCTGGTATGTGTGTGGGCTGTACAATCAGTTTTCAGCGTCCTGAACCCTTTGTTGGGAGAAGTATGATCATAATGATAGTTTCCTCTTCCTTACTTTAGGATCCATTTGGGATCTTGTCTACTCGCTTGTTAACAAGCCCTACACCTTGCTCTTTTGTGTCTGACCTGCAAGTTCACATTTTATTTGAATTTTCTCTATATGGTGTTCTTATATACTACAGATACATGCTTTTTATTTTTTTTGTAACTCATAAAACTGTTTCTGCCCAGCTTCATGTCTTCATATCTTTAACTGACCATAGCTAGTTTCTAGATTTCCTATGCCTTCCTGTTCCTATTTTGTTGTCACCCTGTGCCCATAATGCCTTAACAGTGCATCTTGTGACCCTATTTCAAGACCCCTGCTGCCATACCAGGCCCATCTGCACTCTGTTGTTAATCTCAGTGTCACCAGTATTGTATTCTGCACAGGATAAATACCTGTTACTACTGTCTTTATAAAATTACTGTTATACCATTCAGAGATTAACAAAAGTGAAATAAATTAGGCTTAGCCACCTGTTAATTAAAAAGCAAAAATCTGCAACATCTAAAAAAACTAGAATAAAGTGGCAGACAGATCAAAACAATTTCAGACAAAGCAAGCCTGACAAACCTCAGACCTAAGGAGCAGCAAACCCGGTATAAAGCCTGTGGTCTGTTGCTAACAGTGACAATACTATATAAACTTACAAACTCTACTTTGGAGAATCCAGAAGGGATTTCTGGATCATGGTAGAAAGTTCTAAATAGTGAAAAAAGTCTAAAAAGTGCAGAAAAAAATAAAGCATATATAAAGTTCATGATTTTCCTCTGGTTTTAAATCAAAGTTTGCAGTGTGTTCTGAAGTGCTGTCTTGCTGAAAACATGAAGTTGTTGCTGTGACATTTAGAAAGCAAGCATCCATAACTGAAAGATTAAACTAGATTCTTTTTTTTCAAGGTAGAACATGAAGGACTGAAAAATCACCACGACTTGATTAATTAAGTTGGCAATGTCAACAGAAAATGCTTTTAGTCATTGTATTTGATGTATGTATGAATCATGAGCATCAAAAAGTCCTTGCAGTTGCAGAAAGTGTACAAAAGCTACTGTTTTGAAAGTTGTACAGCCTGAAACAGCTATCCTAACAGTGTCTTTGTCAAATAATGATGTTCTGCAGTGAATGTTTTACACAGCTAAGGAGTGGTCCTTGGTGCATCTGTTCCAGAACACTCAGTGGAAAACTTCCTAGAAACATGTCCAGAAGCAATGCAAGGTTTATATGTGTAGAGGGACCGATCTCTACAATCTACTCTAACAGTGTTAAGGCAAGATAAAAGCACCTTGGCTACACAGGTAAAGAAAATTAAACCTAACAATTCATGGGATCACTCTTTTTCAGTCCACAAAATTATTGGCATTGAGATCATAGAATCATAGAATGCTTTAGGTTGGAAGGAACCTTTAAAGGTCGTCCAGTCCTACACCCCTTGCAGTAAGCAGGGACACCTTCAAGTACATAAAGTTGCTCAGAGAACCACCCAAACTGACCTTGAATGCTTCCAGTGATGAGGCTTCTACAACCTCTCTGAGCAACTTGTTTCCGTCTTTCACCAATCTCATTGTAAAAAATTTCTTCCTTATATCTAATTTAAATCTATCCCTTTTTAGTTTGAAACCATTGTCCCTTGTACTTTTGTAACAGGTCCTGCTAAAAATATTGTCCCCATCTTTCTTGCAGGCCCCCTTTAAGTGTTGAAAGCCACAATAATGTCTCCCCAGAGCCTTCTCTTCTCCTGACTGAACAACCCCAAGTCTACCAGCCTGTCTTCATAGAAGAGATGTTCCAGCCTCCCAATCATTTTTGTGGCTTTTGTCTGGACATGCTTCAACAGGTATATTTCTTTCTTGCACTGAGAACTCAAGAGCTGGATGCAGTACTCCAAGATCTCAACAGAGCAGAGTAGAGGGGGAGAATCACCTGCCTTGACCTGCTGGACATGCTTCTTTTGATGCAGCCCAGGATACACCTGCTCTTCTGGGCTGCAAGTGCACATTACCAGCTCATGTTCTGTTTTTCATCCACCAGTACCCCTGAGTCCTTCTCTACAGGGCTTCTCCCAATCCCTTCTTCCCCCATCCTGAACTGATACTGGGGGTTGTCCTGACCCAGGTGCAGTATCCTGCACTTGGCCTTTTTGAACTTGATGAGATTCACCTGTGCCCAATTCTCAAACTTGTCCAGGCCCCTCTGGATGGCATCCCATCCCTCAGGCATGTCAACCTCACTACTCAACTTGATGCCATCTGCAAACTTGCTGAGGAGGTACTTGATCCCACTGTCTACATAACTGATGAAGATAGTAAAGAACACTGGTCCCAGTGTGGACCCATGAGAGACTACTTGTTACCGATCTTAATCTGGACATTGAGCCATTGACCACTACTCTCTGAATGCAACCATCCGAGTAATTCCTCTAAATTCCACTAAACAGTCCTCCCATCAAACCCATACCTCACCAATTTGGAGAGAAGGAGGTTGTAGGGAACCATGTCAAAGACTTTACAGAGTTTCAGATAGATCATACTTGGAAACTTGTATTAAGGATGGATGAAAGGTGTAGCCTTCCATAAGGCCATGAGAGATTTTTTGACTTACTGGCATTGCTTCACAGTTAGGCTATGATTTCTTCTTCTGTAAGCAACTTTTCTTTGCCGTCAGCTGTTGAGGCTGTCAGCAGAAAAGGTCTAACGTGATTCTTTGAACCAGGCTGTAGGCTTTCCTAATGACTAACATTTGTCCTTAGTGGGTGATGCCTTCAAAAATTCATTTTGTGTGCTCCTCCTAATCTACCTTCTTGACAGCTCCGAGAACTTAAATGAGCAGAAATTTTCTCTCCTGAGGCTGAAACAGAACCTTTGTTTACATGTAACTTAATAAAAGCATTTACCAGAAAACTTAAAGGCTGCTATTTCCTAGGCATATGGAACAAGTTTATCTTGTTTAAGATCTTATTGACAGAAACCAAAACCAGCATCTGAGAATGTTACAGACCTGATACCCAGTGGTAGAATTGTTTTCCTGATAGGGTGGGAAAGAAGCACTTAACTGTTGATTTATCTGAGCTGTTATTGGCTGTGTCATATGGGTGTGTTGTTTCAAAGTTAATAGTAAATGTCGCCTAAGATCGCGATTTCTAGGTGAATTTTTATTTCCCAGAAGCTCAGAAATACTTTCTCTGAATAAGAACTCAGGTTTCTTTGTAAATGCTGTGGTAATTTTCATTCTGTTTTCTGAATCAGGCTTCTTTTCCATCACAGTGGCAAAGAAATAATGTTAATATTTTTGGTCAAAAGTGACTATAGATTAAATATTCTTGTAGATTTATATTTGTGTAGAATAACTTTTATTGTCTGCAAAGATTTATTGATCACTATGTTCTTATGATGTTTTGAAGATTTGTCCCTTTAAAAGGATTTTCTTACCTTCAAAAGGCTATACTACATTTTGTGTTTGTTTCTGGCATTGTAAGAATGCCAAGAGAATCCCAGGAAAGTATTCTTACCTCTACAGATGAAAACTTCCATTTCCAAAAACTTGGGAACTCTTGTTCTGCTATGGCTACAGTCAGCTTTGTCTTCTACTAGAGCTAATTTAGCATTTAGAAGGCAACCTCTCAGTTTGTCTAAGTACACAGAAAGAAAATCTGACAAGTAATGAAACTCCAGACTCTGACACAGCTGTACTGAATGCTGCTTCTGTTCTGCCAGACCAGTTTAGCTATCTTTCTTTTTCTGCTGTGAAGGCTGAGAAGCCCACATTTAATTAAATGGCAGAGTAAAATGAGACATGCAATTGATCTATGAGAGGAGAAAGGGGAATAAATTAGCATTGAAAAGTTTAAACTAAAAGGTAATTTCAGTGTATGTATCAGATTGGCATTTGAGGCAATCCATTTGTTTTGGAAGCCATTTTTATAGTTAACCAAGAGATAACCCACCATTTCCCCCACTGGCCCCCCATGCTTCTTCCTTTCAAAAGCGGAAATCACTCCTGGTAAGTCTTCAGAATTTATCCTACAAAGGAAAACTGACAAAAAAAGCTTTCCTAATATCCCCTTTTCTTGTCTTTTCCATGTATCTAATATTCTCCCACAGGACACATATCCTTGTGAAGACTTTTTTTTTATTATTTATTCAGCTATATTTTATGTCATTTCTCTTCATGAAGTGCTACCTGGCCTCTAAAATTTGGCTTTGGCAACATGCTTTGAATTTTCAGATAAGATATGCATAACCCAGTGAAGGGCCAAGACTGAGTTTCATGATTCTTACTGAGAAGGGGAGAATGCTATTAGAAAGAGCTTGAACTGCCCTTTGCATTATCACATTGTCATGTTCAAAGTATATTTAATATGTAAACACAATCAATCTTTTTCTGAGTGTAGTCTGCAACATTATCTTCACAAATTACACAAGCAGGTGTACTGTGCACTTCATACACTCATTTTAAAGGAGCTGTAATTCCATATCTACTTAGTGAGTCTCTGCTCTGACTCAAAGTGCATCGACATGCAAATAGGGACATAAATCTTGAGGAGATGGAAATGCAACAGAAACTTGGCTGTAAATGAATGAACTTTCACAATAAGTCAAATAAGCAATATCATTCAGTTTTTGGTACACCACAGCTGCTTCTAGTATCTCTAATCTCAGCGTGTTCGATGTTTCCAGAGCTTTCATTTGACTCACTCATGGCTTAAGATCAGAGATGTCATGAGATGCAGTTGAGCAATGCAAATGAGTGCTGTGTGGGGATGCTGTTAAGACTGTGGTAAATCACACTTTTCCAAACGTTTGATAATATCCCCTTGTAGTGGCATAATCTCAGTGTCAAATATTATCAGATCTTCAAAGCAATGGTGCATGATGGATTGCCTCTACCTTCCTTTGTATCTTTTATAATAGGGTATGTTGTAGACCTCACAGGCTTTCTTCATCTGTTTATGTTATGAACACAGCAGGATCTTTTGGTGCTCAAGTAAACTATCTGGTATTAGACAACTTTTAAAAATGTAGACCTGGTTATTTTTCAGGACTTGCAATGATTCATATTAATTCATTTAAAGGTGGAGACAGAGCACAAATTCTCCTTCATGTTGAGAAAACATACAAAAGTATCTTTCCTTCTTCTGCCCTTTAAAGGAAAAAAGGTTCTATTTTAGTGGTATTCTGACATGAGTTATGCAAAAATCAGCTGGAAAATAGGATTTTTCCTCTGAGGGAAGGAGAAAAAACCACAGCTATCTGCTGTAAATATAAGAACAAGATATTAGCAAGGCTGAATTACAGATATGAATCATACTGGAAAGTGATGCTATCTGCTATTGAGGAGCGTAGGGGCACTGGCCTTTGAAGCCAGTGAGGAAAACAGACTGAAGGAAACTCCAAGCTATAGTGCTCATATATCTTTTCATTTGGAGTATTTTCCTAAACACCACTATTTATTTCATATTCAGCTCTGAAAGGAATGTGAGGAATTCTTCCTGAGAAATTCTATAATGTCTCACTATATAGGCTATGTTTTAATGTATATGCTTTTACTTTGAATGTACTTTAATTGCTTTTTTCACATGATGGAGTTGTAGAACTGAGACTCAGACAAAATGGTGGATATTTTCAGATTGAGACTGTAAATGTCTCCATTCAGAAGAAGGAAAATGTTTTGGGTTTTTTTGTGGTAATCCGTAATTTAAAAAATGACATGACCATGACAAAATGCTAATAACATAGTCCTGTGAATACAGGAATAAAGGGGAGTTGCTACTAAGGAAGCTGCTAACACTTGCAGTGATGTGTATCATTAGATGAAATTTTAAAATATTCAGGTGGGTCCATACAGAACAGTAGAAAGCCTCTGTGGCTGTACACCTCATCTTTCCACTGTAAGCAATGAACTGTTATTTCTGCTAATGTGAGTTTCTACTTGAAATCAGAAAACAAAAATATAAAACCTAGAGTAATCCAACATGAACTATAAATTTTTATTAGATTCTGGATAATACATATTTTCAAGGAAATGGGATAGAGTTCTTCAGACTGTACTTCACACTTCAGAAACACTTTTAATGGCTGGGCATTTGCTATTGGTATTTGATGATTTGGACAAGCTCTTTACCTAGTCATTGGACTGTTGAATTCTCTGTGTATCCTACTATGCTTCCTTTGCTTAAGAAAAGCTCTAACAGTGGCTTTTGTCTTCATCAGAATATTTCTATAGTGTACTCTTTCTGTCTGCTATTTCTTTCTAGTAATAGGAACTCAAGGGCTACCTGTCTTAGTCCTACAGATCAACCACTCTAGAAATTTTCTAATAAATTAAAGAAGAACAAGCTTCTCTTGTCTTGCC
This sequence comes from Actenoides lindsayi, assembly GCA_025331215.1. Classification (NCBI taxonomy): domain Eukaryota; kingdom Metazoa; phylum Chordata; class Aves; order Coraciiformes; family Alcedinidae; genus Actenoides; species Actenoides lindsayi. The sequence continues at coordinate 81,020 of WTSP01011754.1, read as the reverse complement.
TCTTCCCTTAAAGGCACTGATGCCATTGGGGTTATATTGGGGGTGTGTAAGAGTAGATATTTTCCTTGGTAATTGAGATCATAAAGTAATAAATCTTCCACAGAAAATTTTAAAACAGAAAAACTTCTCTAAATCTCTAAAATAAAGAGGGTGAGTTATCTTCATGTTATCTTTTTACTTCTACCTGACCTAGTGTAGGTGTGGGAATTTGAGATTAGCTTCTAAAACTGAGTCCCAGAAATTCAGCCAGAAATTACTACAAAGATACAGTTTTAAGAGTATTCAAGTTTGGCTACAATTGGAGGTTGTAAGGATGGATTTGCAGTACAAATATATCTGCATTGAAAACGAAGTAAATAATTTGAAAATCATTGCATATATTAATAGTTTTGGTGTTGATTCACCCCTGCCTCACAATGATGTATCTTTTCTTAAATTTCCAGGTGGATTTTCTTGTTTCCTTATGTACAAAAAGGTAACGATGATTTATATTATCTTGCTCATTACACAGAAAAAATATACATATTAAAGAAAAGACACATCTGAAGTACTATTTTGGGCATCTACTACTTGTCACATAGCAGATAACTTAGTTGAAATGAAATGCCTTCATTATGAATGCTTTACAGTGCTAGGATCTCTTTGTTTCATAATCTTATATAAGACTCACTGAGAACAAGTAAATGTGATGTGCATATGCTGTTGTACATATGCACTCACTTTGTTAGCTTTGGCTCTTGGTAACTACATTTCTTTCTTAGGTGATGATTCAGTAGTGTGATGGGAAAATCTACTGGAAATGTTACACATCAGACAATTTTGCACCAATGGCAGAGGTGATTTTTTTTGCAGATTCATCCTGCTGTTGCCAGCATTGCAATGTTACTCTATCTAATTTATAGTTTTATTATTGCAGGTGGTCAGGAATGTATTTTGGTGGGAAATTAAAGTTCTTCATATACACATGCACAAATGGTAAGTAAATTGCAACTTCCCACTGTGAGAGTTGCTACAAAAAGTTTCTTTTCAGTCAATTTGATGTCAAACAGAAAAATATGACTTATGAATTGATGTAAAACATTTTGTTCCAGGTCACTTAATCAAAACACTATAACACAGAAGCATAAATGATTGTGGGAGTATAGTTCAGTAGGCTGTTTGAAAAAATATTCATATATAGAGAAAAAGAATACATGCAGGTAACATTTCCATAACTACATAATGACGTGTTTTGAGATGTTATCAATGTATGGCTTATGCTTCATTTTATGTTGGGAAAGGTAATAAACTTTAATAAAACAGATGTTGTAGCTGGAAAAAGGGACATGCTTTCAAGAATGCACATTTTCAGGATTTGATGAAGAGCTTGTGTGTCTCTTTACTCTGGGTCAATTGGTCTAATAAAATATATTATTTTCCTCTATAAACCTGGCCTTACTTATATCTTTAAAGACAGTTATGATAACATTACTAGATTGTTTCTTAAAATACTAATAATTTCCTACAAATATCCCAGGTTTGGCTAGGTATTGCACTGAACTTCCAAGTCAGAGATACCTTCTTTTTCAAACAGTAGATTCAGTTTATTAAGCCTGTGGTGTCTCACCATTGACTACAACTATTAGATGAGAATAAGGATCATATACTATCTTGAATTTCTCTGCTATAAAGAAAATATTACATGTGTTGTTCTTAAGTTGTTGACCGTCTGAGTTATTTTGGCAACAATATTTGGGAATAACATTGTGTGTTTCCCTGCCTGTTTCATAGCGAAATGCTTATATACATATCCACATATTTATTGTAAGAAGTAATTTGAATAAATCTTACAATTTAATTTTATTTATTTTTTGAAAAGAAACACATTGTATTGAAATAGAATGTATGTCCTTGGCAGATAATACTGACCTGAAAATAAATGGATTTGAAAAATAACAGAGAGAGAGAGAGGGGGATCATTAGGAAACCAGCAAGCTGTTGAAAGAACAGTCAGACAGACAGTGTCATAAAGATTTGAAATGCTGCAGTGTTTTCTTTTATGGCAGTTCTCATTCAGAAAGGTCACGATGTTATGGAAGATGAAGGATTATCTTTTATGATCTCTAGCAATTTAAAACAGTATAAACAAATAAATCCTAAGAATGGGAAAATGTTTATCAGTCTTCAGAGACTTTGCAAGAGTTAAGTACATGAAGTGCTGTGAGTGTCATAAGAGGTGATAAGAGCAGTAGCTATAACCATAACCTGTAGATTTTAATACCTCAGAGAAATAACACAAATTCCATACAATGATAAAAGCACAAACTTAAAATCAAGGTATCATTGCATACAATATTTCAAAGAGAGCTTGACCTTTGTGATTCCTCAGCTTTAACCAAATATGATGTATATGGGCTGGAATACCTCGTTGATCAGTTTAGGGTTACCTATCCTGTCCGATACTCCCTGCAGGAGTGGCCTTTTACTTTCTGCACCCCACAACATGGTACACAAGATCTGCCAGTGACCTTAGTCTGCACACCAATCCTTGGCAGCAGTAAATAAACATTGAGTGTTATCACTGCTAGAAGCAGACACTGTCTGTGAAAACATGCTGCTAACTTCAGTGTAGTTAGTTAGAAGAGACTGAGCTGAGAGGTAAAATCACTGAACAGAATTGTTCTGTTCTAACTCAAACCAGGACAGGGGGGTTACAAAATGGGTGACATTCCTATGTAGGAAAGGAAAGGAAGGAAGACAAAGACACCTGATAAACAGATGGGGTCAGACAATCTGTGGAGTGTGTGGTGATGTTCTATTTATTTAATTTTCCACAGCCTCTCTCTAATATAACATCACCATGGGTAGCATTGGTGGCACCTTCCTACTTCTGGCTACCAGTTCAAAAGCTTGGTCATGTTTCAAAGCAGTCAATGTAGTCAATAGCAAAAGGTCCCGGTTTTGAGCATATGTATAGGTTCAGATATTTGATGAGCTGTAAACACTCTTCTCAAAAATAGGATTGACAATGACAGATTCTCATTCCCCAAGCATGTAAAGGATATCTAAGCCCCACTTCAACTAACTTCCTAAGCAAGATTCTAACATCTTGGGTTCTTTAAATGTAGCCAATGATTGATCACGCATTTAACATCAGGGATTTGTTTAAGCATCTCTTGAGCATTCTGCCATCTGCCTGTAAAAGTGATCAAAACTTTTGAAAAACTACATGAAGAGAGTGGAAATTCTTGAGAGCCTCTTCCTTCTCCCTGTACCTCTGCTGCCAACCATCTTTGCTTAATTTCTGCAAATTTTAAAATTCTTCATAATTTGGAGTGACTAAATTCTTCTGAGTATAAATGGAGCAATTTTTTTCTGAAAACATTTTGAACCAGGGAATTTTTATTCTACTAGGCTATATATATAACTACTAAACAAAGTGTAACAGGTATATTATAATACTGTGATTATAACACAGAAAATAATGTAAGATGCATATTTCATAGTGAGGTTCAAAGAGTACTTATAAATCAGATTGGAAAAGATGTCAAAATGTAGAAGTCTTTTGATGTTTGTCTTTAATTGTGTTGTAGGAGATAATTATCCACGACTAAATTATGAGTGATAAAAAAGATTAAGCCTATGAAAAGAGCTATAATTTTATCCTGAACAAGTAGAAACTACAACCTAGAAGGCTCTATCCATAATACCTGCTGTATTGTTTAGGTTTCTTTTTTTTTTTTTTTTTTTTTTTTTTTTTTTTTTTTTTTTTTTTAAGAATGAAAAACTCTTAATGGATTTTTAATAGTGAGGTTTGTATTTTTTTAGCTTACAGTTGTTATTGATATCAAAATGGCTGTGATGGGTTGATCTTGGCTGGCCACCAGATGCCCATCAAGCTTCTCTATCACTCCGCCTCCATCAACAGGACAGGGAAAGAAAATAAGAGGAATAGTTTGTGGATCAGAATAAGGACAAGGAGATCACTCAGCAACTAATCTCACAAGCAAAACAGACTCAATTTGGGGAAACAAATTTCATTTATTTCCAATTACTTTTAAAAGATTAAAATAATGAGAAATAAGAACAAAACTAAAACCGTCTTCCTCCCTGTCATGGAGGAGTGGTTTCACTTAAATCAATTAAATCATTTGTCGTGGAATCCTGATTTAAGATTCTGCTGACTAGGTCAGTTTGTCATGGAGAGAGTGGGGAATTTAAAGTCACTTAGAGAATCACCACCAAAGATGTTAGAAAAAATTGATTTTAATACAAATTTGTGAAAGTGTGACTTAGCAGAGCTCAATGGCAAGGTTCACGAGTACTTACTAAGTGGAAGGAACATACAAAGGTTGGAATTGGATTGGAGTGATTTAAACAGGGATCAGGAGAAATGATTTATATGGAGATAAGGGAGATGAAGTCAGCATCATATTGGAATGATTGTTGTATAACTTTAGAATAACACCAATTTCAGGTTCATTAACACTATTATAACAAATCACAAGATTAGATTATATGATTTTCTAGCAACACTTAATTAATCCATAATCATCAATTTGTTATGATCAAACACAACAATTTAGTTAAAGATTCAACAAAGTTTCTAAGTTAAACTGCATACACATACACAGATATAGAGGTTAACCTATGATTAAGAGGATTTTTCATCTCTAGATTATAGTAAATATTGGTACTAAAATACCTTAGAATGTCACAAGATCAAATTATGGTGAATTATTCACCCTTCCAATTGAACATGTTGGCTGGTGTCATCAGAACACAATCCAGGGGTCACGTATAGTAAGGACACCAACTGCAACAGTGTGTGGTTATCTGTAGACTAACAGATCCTATTCCAGAGGTCATTTTTCTCTATCGATTGTCAGTGGCCCAAATTCAGGCACCATGGAATCTCACAGTGATGGACATGACTAACAATTCAGCTTCTTACATACAAAGGGTTGTAGTGGATGGGACTGTATCTGGCTGGCAGGCAGTCACCAGGTGTGTTCCTCAGGGTTCAATCCTAGGGCCAGTCCTGTTCAATATTTTTGTCAATCATCTGGATGTAGGAGTTGAATGTGCCCCTAGAAAGTTTGCAGATGATATTAAACTGGGAGATGCCATTGACTGTCTCAAGGAACAAGAGGCCTTGCAGAGGTATCGGGATAGATTGGAGCATTGAGCAATCATCAGTGTTATAAAATTTAACGAGAACAACTGCCAGATTCTGCACCTAGGACAGAGTAATGTTGGACACAAGTATACATTGGTAGAGGAGTGGCTGGAAAGCAGCCCTGCAGAAAGAGATCTGTGGATGCTGGTTGACAGCAGGCTCAGTAGGAGTCAACAGTGAACCCTGGCAGGCAAGAGGGCAAACAGCATCCTGCGGTGCCTCAAATGCAGCGTAACCAGCTGGTCAAAAGAGGTGATTATCAGAGTTGGTACAGCCTCACCTTGAGTATTGTGTGGAGTTCTGTGCCCCACAATTTAAGAAGTATTTGAAGGTCCTTGAATGCATCCAGAGGAGGGGATGAAAGCTGGTGAAGGAGCTGGAAGGCATGTCCTATAAGGAGCGGCTAAGGACTTTGGACTTGTCTAGTCTGGAGAAAAGGAGGATGAAGAGCAACCTCATTGCTCTCTACAGCTTCCAGGGGAGAGGAAGTGGAGAGGGAAGTGCTGAGCTGTTTTCCCTGGTACCCAGGAGGAGTGGTAACAGTTCAAAGCTGCATCAGGGGATGTTCAGACTCGACATTAGGAAGCATTTATTTGCTGAGAGGGTGATCAAACACTTCAGCAGGCTTCATAGATGAATGTTCCATGCCTCAAGCTTGTCAGTGTTTAATACACTTTAACTTTTGGTCAGCCCTGAATTGGTCAGGCAGCTGGACTAGCTGATCATTGTCCCTTCCAAATGATATACTGTATTGTATTCTGCTTTAACATGGAAATTATAGTCTTTCAACCAGAGAATACAGAATATCAGTAATATAGAACTGATGCTACATTTTTAGGTGATGGACAGACTAAATTATCCTTCCTTCACTAATTTGCACACCACCTCTTCCTCACAAATGATAAAAACTCCACATTTCACCAGATCATGCATTCTCAGTTAAAGATTTCAAGAGTACTTATCTAAGGGTATGGAGTTCAACTCTAGGTTCTTCTGGTACATCAGTTTGCTTAGGAATTAACTTTACTTTTCCCATATTCTGTTTTGTAGTTTGTTCCTTCTGAAGAGAAGATGACCTCACTCCCTTCAGCCAGGTTAGCAACTGTGCTTGTGGCAGCAGCAAGCACAGTAGTGACAGGATCCAAGGCTGTATCCTTCTACTACAGTCCTTTGTCCTTCAGAAAGGCTTCAAAATAAACTGCTAGAGAGCATGAAAAATAATTTTTACAAGGTATCTTTAATTATTACAAAATAACACTTCACTGTCTCGGGCCACCATCACCAGTAATGTTATGGGGACCCCCTGAAGCTTCAGCACCCATTGGTTGCTACTGTAGCTGGAGGCAGGACAAATATCAGCATGCGTTTTGGCTTGTGAACGTCTTAAGAGGGCAAAGAGCAGCCCTTCCCACCTTAGCCAAAAGATCTCTTGAGGAGCTAGAAATACCCATGGCTGCATTTTAGTGGGTGCTTTTGTCTGTCTGTAGTGTCAAGAGAGCAGAACTAACAAAACTCAAAGTCACTTGGACAGCCACCCCATAAGGCAGCTCATGTGCAAAGAAAGGAGCTTGACTATCACTGGTGTCATATGCAAGAGGGCTCAGTTGCTTTTTTGCTGTGAGTAGCAACCATTGAGCACTTGAAAAAAGCTGTGGTCATACTTAAACCTTGTGGTCTCCTATATATATATACATCAAATTATTGCAGAAGTTACCAAAAATATATTAATGTACTTTGATGGCACCTGGGAACTTACTTATTTCAAGTCCTTTCAAGGTCTTGTCTTTCTCAGAAGGCCAGGCAGCTGTCAATGACAGCACGCAGGCTATTAGGGAACAGACATCCTGCATAGAGAGAGGTCCCAATCATCCTTTGATCTCCTCCAGCTTCCCACTGCCTTTGTGCTACACTGTGGAGTGACAAGAAGGTCCAGACTTGTGTCTGGGTCTTGACTGTGATGTTGCCTCGTTCTTGCAGCAAAAGAAGGTGATGCTTTGCTTTGAAGCACAAAATATGCCAAGGGACTGATGAGAGGAAGGAGTCAAAAAAGGTGGGTTAAACAGTGCCCAGAAACCCTTGTAAAATGCCAGTGGAGGATGCAAAGATAAAGTATATGTGTGTCCCCCTACTTCACTTCTGAGCCATCCAGTACGTCCTTCTTCAGACATTCATGTTTGCAAATATACATTGCAGGAGAATTGCAGGGGATATTGCAGTGTTGAAAATTCTTCCCTCTGCCAACTGTATTAAGCATCCCAGGAGGAGTAGGAAGTGGGCAGATGTGTCTGCAATGCCCTGGGCTGCACTATCCTGGTCTGTTCTGTTTATTGGAATTTCCATATCATGTTTTAGAGCCTGGGGATTTAAAAAAAGAGTTCAAGCCACCACCTTTTACCTAGATAATGTAAGAAGAACAAAGATAGTGTGAAAAAGTTGGAGTTAGGGAAAAGAGATAAAGTTGGAGTTCTGTGGAAACTCCATCTCTGGACTCTCTTGCCAGGGTGCATCCTCTTTCTCTCTGCCCCATAAGAAGAGAGACCCTTTCCACTTGGACCACTGCTTTGGCTGAAGGAAACATGCTTTTCTTACTCTCATAACAGTGGTACCAGAAGACCTGCAGAAAGAGAGTGGGACCAACTGCAGATGATACTGGTACAGGCAGAAAGCATCCAGGGACATATCAACACATACTTGTGACCAAAAGCAGTCTGGCAAAGCTGCTGGGAAGTAGCATGGCAGGAAAGGTCCTGGGGGTCCTGGTGGACACCAATCTGACTGGGAGCCATCAAGATGCCCTTGCCCAAAGGTGGTGAGTGGTATCCTGGGCTGCATTAGGCAAAGCCTTGCCATCAGCTGGAAGACGGTGACCTTTCCCCTCTGCTCATCACTAAGCCATTGCTTCAGAAACAAAGACTCACCAGCTTCCACAAAGACTTCAAAAAAAGTTAAATACTCAAGATTCTGTCTGAATTCTGGGCCCAGAATGGTGACGGATTGTGGTTGACGTATTTTGTTATTCTGCCTCTTTAAACCACAGACCAAGATCAAGGTACACTCCATTCCTTAGCCATAGAGCTACCAGGGATAGATCGTGGTTGGTAATTTTTGTTATGCTGCCTCTTTGAACCACAGGTAAGTACAGGGAGTGGACCAGGTCATGGGGCACTGCCATTCATTGCCTCAGAGCCAGAGTTTCCCAGCTTTTACAAGGTGATGGATTGATGCTGATATATTTTTTATCCTGCCTATTTGAAGCACAGACCAAGACAGGGAGTGGAATGGAGCATGGGGCACTGTCATTCTCACGCATACAGCCAGAGATTTACAGCTTCTACAAGGACTCTGAAAAAAGTAAATACTCAGGATTCTGGTACAGTACTGGGCCTAGTTTTCCATGGTGATGTAGGTTAACTGACATGTTTTATTTTGTTATCCTGCCTCTTTGAGGCTCAGAACAAGACAGAGACTTACCAGCGCATAGGCAACTGCCATCCATACAAAACCAGAAAGTTGCAGCTTCTAAAATTACACTGAAAAAAAGATAGGTACTGAAGAATCTGGCAGAGTACTGGGCTGGGTTTCCCATGGTGACGGAGGGTGGATGACATGATTTTTATTACTCATTCTCTTTGAAGCATAGAGCAAGACAGGGACAGGACCAGAGCATGGTACACTCCATTCCTTAGCACAGAGCCAGAGTTACCTGTTTCTACAGGGACAATGACACAAAGTTAAGGACTCCAGTTCTGGCTTAGTTCTGGCCCAGGATATTCCTGGTGATGGATTATGGCTGACGTGTTTTGTTTTCCTGCCTTTTTGAAACACAGACAAAGACATGGGTAGGATCAGATCATGGTACATGCCCTTCTCGAGCCACAGAGACAGAGATTCACAGCTTCTACAAGGACACTGAAAAAATGTAAGTACTGAAGGTTCTTGCAGAGTACTGTGCTGGGATTCCCATGGTGATGGAGAGTGGCTGACATGATTTTTAATACTCATTCTCTTTGAGGCATAGACCAAGACAGGTACAGTACTAGAGCATAGTACACTCCATTCATTACCCACAGAGCCAGTGAATCACTAGATTGTGTAAGAACTTGGAAAAAAGCTAAGTACTCAAATTCTGGCTGAGTTCTGGGACCAGGATATCCATCGTGATAGATTGCAGCTAACATGTTTTTTCTTATCTAGGTTCTTTGAGACACAAACTAAGGCAGGGGGAGGACCAAAGGTCATATTTTGTGAATTTTGCAATATCCAAACAGGAAGTAGCCAGAGAAATATAGATTTTGATTTTTTTCATAATATGAAAAATTGTGAGGGCTTGTTAACAAAACAAAATGATAAAGGGGAGGCATAGGAAAAGTACATTTCTGTGTGGATTTAGAAAGCAGTGGTGTTGTTGTAAGGATTGCGGTCTGTATTTAATTAAGCACTTACAGTTTTCTCTTTGAGTTCATCTCATATGACTTCTGACTGAATGTCTAAGCCTCCTTTTCATTTGTACATATCCTTATTTTCCTGAATATAGAAGCACAATAATGTTTGTTTTTAGAGGAGTACTGCTTGTATTTTTGTCATAGTGTCATCATACAATAGTGATGACAGTGGAACCAGATTCTGAAGATTTTTGAGATTAAATGTGTCAATTTATGCTGAATTTTCATGAGAAGTAATTTACCTAAGAGCATAGTGAAGAGATTTTTATATTTTTTATAACCAAATTATGTGATAATAATCTACCCTGACTAGAGTCTTATGCACCCTCAAGGGAGACTGATTTGGTCACCATGTCTCTACTGTTTTTTCTTCTGCTGACTACAATACTGCTGAATGCACAATTTGCCTAGTTCAATGGAATACGGTGGAGACAAGGGCTACTAGTTTTCTTTCTCAAGTGCTCTTGGAGACAATTAAACAAACATCCACTAAGATGCCTTTCACTGTCTGTGCACTTGCATGTTTTATATTTGGTCAAAATTCAGTCCAATGTTTTTTCCTATTCCACACCACTGCCTTATTGATTTCTCTCTATGCATTTCTGACAATACAGTTTTCTAACTTGTATTTCTGTGTCAGAATTTTACTCTATTCCATTGAAGTCAATAGCAACTCTCCTATAAATTTGAAATTGAGGTGGCAATATGTCTGCTGAAAGAGAAAAAAAAAAAAGCCTCTCACAGCTGTGCTGCTGTGTTCAGCCACTCCTGTAAACCAGCCCAATGAGGGTGAGTACTCTAGCCTGCTTACCTCATTCCCTGCAATACTGACTGTCCCAGTGCTGTTCATGGGCATGGAGCAGTCTTGGACATGGACCATGAAACTTGTGACATATGAAGCAAAGACCTTTTAGGTCTGGACCTGGACTGGACCTGTTTCCCTTGGGTTCATTGAGGGATACATATTCTTAGCCATCCTCATTAAGAGGGGTTTGTGATTTACTCTGATCAGTATATCATACTTCAAGACCTCATTGATGACTATGGCTGATTTATGCATGAATATTGCAGACACCAGTCTTATACATGATGGCCAAATCGAATTACAGTCTCTGTCTCCAGGGCAAAAATGATGCTGTGTTCCCAGCATACAGTGTTAACATTCATTGAGTAGACATAGCTGTATCCATACATTGGCTAGCTATCCAAGTTACCTGTGTCCCCACTTTGATGACCAGAATATTCATATGAAGTTCAACCACTCTTTCTTTTAAGCTGTTAAATGTAACTTCTGGCGAGTCAAGACCTACTAGTGTTGCCTATATAATCAAGACTATCATGAAAGTCACTGTAACATGATGTGCACTTTTTTAGTCTGTCAGAAGTTGGTTACAGAGCCCATACACTACTGTTCCCAGCCCTGTGCTGACCTTAGATATGTCTGGTTGTTACTCAAATATAAAAAAAAACAACTTATGTACCATCAGCACATACATCTAATGAGTCACCCCCTGCTATCTCTGAGAATTTCTCTTAAGATCTGCATCTCCTGAATTTCTGAGAGCTGTGCAGGGGTTGTGCTTCTGCATGTACCCACATAACTGCCACAGTAAAGTGAAAATACATCCCATGTGAGTATGAAATTAGTGCCTGGAATATTTTTCTGTTATAGAAATGAAAGCACAATAAGATTCTCACTGTATCTGTTGCCAGCTTTGGAGAGGGAAAGAAACCTTTAATGTTAATATTAATATGTTTTTTTTATGTATGAGTTTTCCTCCCCCTCTACTCTGCCCCATTGAGAACAAATCTGGAGTATTATATCCAATTCTGGTCTTCCCAGTTCAGGAGGGACAGGCAAATACTAGCGAGAGTCCAAGGGAGGACTACAAGGATGATTAAGGGACTGGGATGTCTCTCTTATATGGAAAGGCTGAAAGGCCTGGGGCTGTTTAATCTGGAGAAGAGAAGACTGAGAGGGGATCTTATTAATGTTTACAAATATCTAAAGGGTGGGTGTCAAGTAGAAGGGGCTAAGCTCTTTTCAGTGGTGCCCAGTGATAGGGCGAGGTGCAACGGTCACAAACTGGAACTCAGGAAGTTCCACCTCAACATGAAGAAAAACTTCTTTACTGTGAGGGAGACAGAACACTGGAACAGGCTTCCCAGAGAGGTTGCAGAGTCTCCTTCTCTGGAGACTTTCAAACCCTGCCTGGATATGTTCCTGTATGACTTGCTCTAGGAGAGTTGGACGTGATGATCTCCAGAGGTGCTTTCCAACCTCTACCATTCTCTGATTCTATGATTCTGTTTTTTGCCACATTGCCTTATACACAAAAATAAGATGAGTGCCTAAGATTTAAAGGTGCAAGTAATGTAATCTGACAAATTCTAAACATGATTCATGAAGAATTATATTTATGGTTTGTAGACACTTCTAAATAACTCATCGTCTGCACCTCGTATATTTGTTCTGCAGATAGCTGTTAAGAAGACTTAGTGCTGCTTTCCGCTTTAATCATGTTTCTCCTTACAGACACAAATTAGTTTAAGTTTTGCAAATACATAATCCAGTAAGCTTTGGGGAGCTTCCAAGTGATAACATCAGATGAAGTATTTGTCTTTTAAATAACAAGAGTTCATAATTAATATAAAATGATGCCCTTTTTTTCCACTTTGATGATGAACAAAATTATTTGAACAAAATAAAACTTTTCGGCTCTCTTTTGAAGCCTTCTACTAGGTTTGAAAACACATTTGCGAGTTTTGAGATGTCCAGATGTGTTCCTTCAGGCTGGTGCACATATAGGATAAATTTAGCTGTTCCATTTCTTCTGATGAGGAATTGCCTGAAACAAATCTGAAGCAGAAACAACTCAAGGTGGGATGCTGGGATGGAAAGCAGAGATGGGAAAAAGGGAGAATTTGGATGAAGAACTAGGAGTAAATAAGGAGGCAGAGGGGAAAATCAAAGCCACCAAACTGTATCAACTGTATCTCCCTGATGGCAGATGTCCCCTGATGGGCCAATTCATCTCAGCAGCAGGAGACAGACATTTTCTGTGGATCCCTGGCTGGTAATGCTTTAACGTTGTTGAAACTTGTTGTCAGGTTGCTGCACATAGCACAGCTGTGTTCAGAGATACTATTTCTGCCTAACAGTGACTGAAAACCACTCATCCATGGAAGATGTGGTACGGAAACAGACCAGGCAAGCCTTCCTTGACAAGCAAAGTAGTAGCAACAAATAAGCAAATTCTGATTCCTGTATTTACTGGGAGGCTGAAGGGAAGGGGACACACTGACTATGCCTGTACTAGCAAATAAATGTATCCAGGGCTTCTTTGTCTATCTTAGAGGCTAAATGCAAATGCATGGCACACCTTGGTAACTGCACACCAAAGATCAGACTGAAGCAAGGTGCCTACACCTAAGCATCCTAAGGGAGAAGTCATAGAATCATATAATTGTAAGGATTGGAAGGGACCATAAAGATCATCTAGTTCCAAACCCCCTGCCATGTTCAGGGACACCTTCCTCTAGATCAGGTTGCTCAGAGCCCCATCCATCTTGGCCTTAAAAACTTCCAGGGATGTGCCTTCCACCACCTTTCTGGGCAACCTGTTCCTGTGTCTCACCACCCTCATGGTAAAGAACTTCTTCCTAATGTCTAATCTGAATGTACCCACCTTTAGTTTTGATCCATTCCCTCTAGTCCTACCACTACCTGACAATCCTTGTCTTCTGCTGTCCTTGAACTGTGTCTGACATTGTCTGGGAAAGAGGTAGGCTCTGTGAGAGAGCAAGCACAAGGAGGTGAGCAGCATGGATGTCTACAGATGTGTGCCCTAGACACATCTTGTTAAAATCGTACAAAGATATTCCACAAGTTTCATGACTTCTGGGTTTTTTTCTCCTTAGTGATGGTACCAGATGTGTGTTGTCTGTGCCTTAATTACGTGCCCTAAACAGCAGACTTGCCATCAAAAGTATATTTAAAAGCTTATATCATTGAACTGCAGGTAATATTCTCCCATGTGTGACATGGACAGTAGAAAATTTATTTTCATTATCTTGCTAGATTGCTACACTTATTACATGCAGGTTGTTTACAACCTTTATCAAAAGTGGAAAAACTGCTTATATACAAGCTGCATGTAGAAGAGTAGTATATTTATGTATAGATGCTTGTTTTGGTGAAGGGAGTGTTTTGCCTAATTAAAAGCATCTCCCATGTTATATTAGATAAAGACATATGGAGCTTTAAGAAGAATATGTCCTCCTGGCCCATAAACCTACACTATTGTCCACTTGCCATTGCTAGAATGAAGTTCTGCAATGTCTGTTTAGTTGAAGCAATTTGTGCAATTAGTTTTACGGGGTAGTAGAAATGAGTATTTGAACGCATACTTATTTTGTATGCAGTGCTTGATAGGAACTTTTAAGTGTGAGTTATGATAAAGCAAATGTTAAAAGCTGCCTTTCAAACTATTTAGGTAGAAAGCAAATTTCCGTGAGCAATGGATTACTAATTGGACTGGCAATGACATTATTTCAACAACATCTCAGAGAGGAGTAATGTGTATCACAGTTTTCTAAAGCTACAGAGCACTGAGACAAGAGACTTCTCTCTTCTCCTTTGTTTTTGTGTGCCCTTCTTTGTTCACAAATAAAACTTCTTGTTTTGACCAGATATGGAAAGTTTTAGGAACATGCTTATTGAAAAAGACCTTTTTTTTACACACCCTTTAGAGTATTTTTGGAAAATACAGGAATATATGGCTTGCTGGAAAATACTTTGTTTAAAACATTTTAGTTACTTCATAAATATTTAGAAATAGAATAGCTTCTAGGGTATGTTTATTTGCAATATTTGTAGTTTAACAGACAGTTTCTGTAAGTAGTTGGATGGCTAATTTATAAATAATGTCACCTGATAGTATTATTGGTTTCTAAAATAAGAAACCTCAGTTGAGATTGTTTATTTAATTTGTAGTGTAACTAATTATATATCAACATGAAATGGTTTAGTTAACCAAAAAAAAAAAAAAATTAAAAAAAATTGTTTCTCCAAAAAATGTTAAGAGCAACTGGCATTTTGTATGCTAAAACTAAACTTTTTCAACAGTTGAACAGTAAAAAGAAGGCACGTTTGCAACTATGAACTAATGTTATCTACCCAAGGTTTAGCTCGGAAATTAAATGTATTATAACAAATTGCAGTTCTGAACTGTAAATACCATATGACAAGTCAGAATATGTGTATAGATTGTATATTAAGAACCAGAAGGTGGCATTATCTCTAATCCATTAAGATCAGAGTCACCTTTGGTTCCTTTAAGACTGTTTTCCTGCTTCATTAGCTATACAGTGACCCAATTTTGAAGGCACATTGCCATTGTCTTCCCTGGAAATCCCTGGTGTCTGTGGTTATTGCCCTCCTCTTGAGCGTGGAAACTGGGAGCCCGAACCAAGGTCTTGCAGTTCTTGGGCCAGTAATCTAGGCTACTATGTAAAATGTGGAGGATGATGATTTTGTCTTCAAACAATATCTATACTGAGAGTAACATATTCACATGACTGTGCAGACAAATGTGCATATCTTTTTTGTTCCTTATAAACCCCTCCATACCCCACATGTTATATGAAGAAGAAGGGTAGTCACCAGAGGAGTCTGGTTTGCCTGTAGAAGGGCTCAGCTTCCTGAACAAAACCACCTAATTTAGTTGATCTGAGTTCTACTCCCTAGGTTTCAGAGGTTGCATCCAAATGATGTGACTAAAAAGTTCTTCTTAGCTGTCATCTCAAGGTGTGTAATGCAGTGACACTTTGACTATGTCTTGGGGGGACACCTGGTAATATTCCATTTTAGTCAACTCGTTGAAGGAAGCCAGGCACATAGATAATGCAGGAGCCTTGGTGAGCTCCACAAGGTCCTGGTAACTGCAGTCTCCTGTCACCTTAGATGTGGTCAATACAACCAGTCTTGAAGCTGGTACTTATGTTAGTATCATAGCCACCGGGTACAGCTTATACTCAGTATTTTTAGGAAAAAGAAATCCGTTTGGCAAAACCAAAATAAATATGAAAGAGGTTTGCAGTGTCAATGGATATGGTGGATATCAAAGAGGTGGTCCAGCAATGCCTCCTCTGCCATGCAACCAAACTGCTATGCAACTAAAGAATTTTTCTACCCTGAGATGATCCCCTTACAGTAAATGATGACATTTTTTTGGACAGAGTCCTTTGGCAAGGAAGTGAAATGTTGCTTGTTAAAACCAGGTTAGGGATTCAATTCAGTGTTAGCCATTTCCACAGTGGCCATATGTTTTGTTTTAATATTCATGGCATTGGACCAAACCCATGACAGGGTCACTATGGCATGATTTACCTATAAGCCACTTAATCTTTTTTTTTCCTTTTTAGTAGGCTTGAAATATATTAGTGCCACTAATTCAAAACAGTAAAGGAGAGAAAGCTTCTCAGGACACAAATGAAAAGTGACACAATCCAATGATAAACCTGTCTTTTAACTTCTGTAGCCAAAGACACAATACTTTGCTAAGATTCCATTTTTATTTTATTGCTTAAATATGCTGTGTCAGTGCTTACATAATGATTTTAACTTTTTTATTTTCACAATGGGGATTGCATGCCTTGTGTATAATTGAAATGTGTAAAATTACTGTGAAATCTCAGTGAAGCATATGCTGAATTTAATATGCATAGTATTTTTATTTTTCTCCTGAGAAAGTAAAAAACACTTAGCAGTGGTAGTGAGAAAAACTTAGTTTTCATACTAAAAACAAGAACCTATGTTATCTATCCCTCATTTATAGAAGATTATAAATATTCTTATTTATTATTTGAACCTTTGCAATACATTTCAGTATTCAGATTAGGTGTTATATTAATCTGAAATGTCAGCTTTAACCTTTCTGACCCAACATCCTAGAAAAGGGAGTGAACGTACTGTTAGATGTCCGTGCACAATACTGTAGCATCGGTCATGTATTCATTCCCTGGGTGGAAATCTCAACATAGCTTGAAATGTGGGTGCAACTTACCCCATAATTTGGTTATGACTATAATTCAAGTGCTGTCAGCTCCTATTCTATTTTCATGGCTGCTATGTCTTCGGTCCTTTTGGGCTGCTAGATCTGCTATTCATTGTATTCCACGAAGGGCAGCAGAGGAGAGCTGAGGACAGTAATAGAGAGCATCAGGAGGACTAGCTGCAAGGTGTGGCATGTCAGAACAGTTTGAAACACAGGCAGGAAGAAAATGTTTTGAATAAAATGATGGAGATAGATGACAGTGAATGGATGAAAACATCAAGTGTATCATTCGGGAAAGGGGTTGGAAAACATGAGAAGGTAACACTGAAAGTTACCTGAAGGAACAGATTAAGAAAAATAAATTAGATATGAAAAATGCAAACCAAATCTATATACCTTGTGTTTCACTGAGGATCTGCTGATGGACATTTTGAAGGTAATGAATGTGATTTAGCAAGGTCTTTAATGAGAAAATGCAGAATTCAGGTAATCATTTTCCTTGACCGCTTAGTCTTCATTTCAGATGGGTGGCAAACAAGAAGCCATGTGTATTAAAATTTGGTAGAAATACTGGTAGTATATGAGGTATAAGAAGAAAATATGAAGGTTTTCAAGAAGTGTACTTGGTTTGTGATGATTTTTAACTGAGGAAAATAAATGGTGAGATAAGGTTTAATTAGATAGAAAAGGAATCAGAGAAATATGAAGTAATTTTAGAGACAAAAAGGCCAAAGGGTGAAGTTTAGTCTAATTTCCTTTGATATAAGGGCAAGACTATTTGCTTAAACTAAAATGGTTTTTTTATATATATCCCTGGTTCTTGATTTATATAATTTATATTTCAATTGTACACATTGGTTCCAACTAAATTAGGTTATTTAACTTTGAGATTGCAGACACTTAAGTAGTGATTTATTTAGATTGCCTCATGCATACATAATAAGTTTTACATCTTTATTGTGCTAAAGCAAGGGCTAGACTGTACACTTTGGGCTTCATTTTAATTAAGTTTAGTGGTAGAGTTTGGAAAGCATTGAGATCACTGGGGAAAATTATAGGAGTCATAAGGTAAAAGCAAGTTTTCAGAAAAGTTTCATTTATATATAGATGTGATGTTTATGACTGATTCCTCTGAGGCTTACCTGTTTTGTTTTTTTTCTAGCTACACAATATGCTGCCATTTAGGCTTGATATGTGAATGTTTTTGTGGAAGATTAGTAGGAATTAATATTTTTTAAGTTTTGGGTTTTTTTTAATCAGACAAGATACATCTAATTCTGTGATGATAACTGGTGGGAACTCGTGGGATTATATTTATGACATTTATAATGCATTTTTTACCTATGACTATATAATTGTCAGCCATATTCCATTGTACCCCTGCATCACCAAGAAAAAAAAAATACAGCCAATACCGTAGGAGCACTAGTGCTTCTGTAGCTATCATGTTTTAATTATTGCTGAGTCATAATAGACACATTGATTGTTCTGTCTTAACATGTGCAGATCACATCTTACTTTTTACTGAGAAAGTATTTTGAATCTACTAATATTAGAGTAAATTGTTAATTTCAAAACTAGTCACAGAATCATAGAATGGTTTGGTTTGAAAGGGACCTTTACAGATTACCTAACACACTGCTGTGGGCAGGGACACCTGTCACTAGATCACATTGCTCAAAGCCCTTTCCAACCTGACTTTGAAATTTGCCACTGAGAGGGCAGACACAACTTCTCTGGGCAACCTGTTCTGTGTCTCACCACCCTGATTGTAAAAAATTTTTTCATTATGACCAATCTAAATCTACCCTGTCTAGACCCTTCACCAGCTTTGTAGCCCTTCTTTGGGTATGCTCCAACACATCAATGTCTTTCTTGTAGTAAAGGGCCCAAAACTGAACACAGTATTAGAGGTGCAAGCTCACCGGTGTTGACTACAGGGGGACTTCCCTGCTCTTGCTAGCCACACTATTGCTGATACAAGCTGGGCTGCTGTTGGCCTTTTTGGCCACCTGGGCACACTGCTGGCTCATATTCAGATGGCTGTCAACCAACACACCCAGGGTCTTTCCCAAGGAGGAGCTGCAGGACAGATTGGATTACCATATGGTATTGCACCAGATAAAAGCAATTCCTCTGTCTTTGGTGGTGAAGGTGCCAGGCAGTATTGCAGTTGTATTACCAAAAGGTGATTGAAAATTTTGATGGAGTAGTTTTTGTACTGGAAATTGAAGCATTACTGTAACTGAATCTTTCTAGGAATATGTTTATTTCAAGAAGAGAAGAGGCTGAACAAGCAATTTTAACATTTATTTTTTTTTTTTTTTGCTATCACTAAGTGGTTTATTTTATATTCTATATTTTCCATTTCTTTCATTGCGGTTAGTGTATTGCATGGTATATGTTGTGTCATATATATTTTTAGCTTAAAAATGAGAATGAGTTTTGGGAATTTACATAGATTAGTTTGGTTTGTTATTCTGCTACAGTTTCTAAAGAGGTTTTTTTTGTTGGTTTTTTTGGTTTTTTTACTATATTGGTATTTTCACCTTCTGATCATTTAAAAAAATTCTCAGCTCACAGAATTCTGCAACCTGATGACTACCAGGCTGCATGTAATTTAATTGAAGATAGAACTTTGAATGATACTTCTTTGAAGTCTTGTCCTGTTTGCTTCCAGGTTTGCTATTTATGTCAATATACATACTCCTATGGGGTTGCTGGAGTGGCTACTGGCAGCTCTGGGATGAGCCGAACCAAGGTCCTAGGCCATGAGCAGGGTGGCAAAGGCCCCATGGGAGGCTGGGAAGGGATGATGACACTTGTGAATAACCCCAGGACCCTAAAACTCACATGCACAGATCCTGAGTTCTTGTTTCAAGGATAGTGTGTAGTTCTGGAGCTATAGCCTCAGTTCTGTATGTGGGGCTCAGCTTCCATTACTGGAATCTGCATGTGAATTAAAGGTCTAAGTTTGCTGGTAAAAAAAGGAGATCTGATCTGTTAAGATATCAGATAATGAAATCTAAAACAACCTTAACATTTACATTTATAAGATTTCACACAATGTGTTCCCTGGTATCCTTTGGAAAATAAAATTTTATTGAACCCTGAAAAAGGGTGCTGCCATTGTTTCTATTAAGATTAATCTAAAACTCAAAAATTATCTGTCTTATAACTTTCCTATAGAAAGTTGAAAAGGTTCATTCCCCTTCTCCTCCCATCCTCATTTTTTTTTTCTCCTTAACATTCATTTTCACCTGTCTTACTTCAAATACACATAGATATCCAGCCAGTTACCTATAATCCCTTCATATAGCAGCCTTCTTTTAATTTTGAGTTATCTCAAGAATTTTTTTCCCTGGTGGTTAATTTTAGTGTAAGGAAAAATATTTTGTTTATTGTAACTATAGCTATCTAAAAGTTAAAGATCTAGATTAGCCATCTAGACACTCTCTAGAGTCAGTGAAGAGGGAGAAGCATCTGAAAAATGATTTAATCTCATGTATTTTGAACATCAGAGCTATGATAGGCTGAATCATTTTTGAGTTAACTTCTCACTACACTAATGGTGGGCAGCCTAAATGATAATTTAGAGAAAAAAAAATATTTTTAAATGGATAAACTTATACAAGATAAAAGAGAAATAATTTTTCTGTTTAAAATATGGGTGTTGAAACTGCATTCCTCCATATGTACTTACACATCTGACATTCTTGTATCATTTATAATGGAATGTATTTTTCTGTAGTGTACCCTTCCCCCCCCCCTTTCTTTTTTTTTTTTTGAGTTCTTTGGAAAAAATATCATTTTTGTAGTGCTATGTATTTGTGTCTGAGGCATATGGGGAAAAAAAGTGTGTATGCTACAAGTATATCTGAGGTTTTTCCTAAATTCTCTTGAATCCTTTTAAATTCTCTTTACTAAATAAATTTCACACTAGGATAACCTACAAAATTGCATAAGAACACTCTCAAATCAAAACAGACAAAGCAAATGGAAAAATGCACTTCAGTAATAATAGCTGGACATGTGTTATATTACGAAACATGATAAAATTATGTGCATTCTTAAAGAAAGCTGCATTACATTCCTTTATATTCTTCCACTGCACTCTATCATTGTCACTTTTAAACTAGTAATTACCCTTTGGTGGTTCTGATTCAAGTATCACTGTTTGTGCTTACTATGAACTAGCTCTTAGCTATCAAACTAATGGGCCTAAGTGTACATTTAAGTACCTAAATCATCATGCCTAAATGCAGATTTCTGACTTTAAGCATAAAATATGAAAATTGGCTTCCTTAAAATATATTGTAAAAGCCAGAATCAGATATTCTAAAATGTTTCACTTTTATTAAAAACGATATTCTAAAAAGCTGTCTTTTGTGTGCAGATCCCTCACATACCCTTTGTTGTGCATAAATATGAATTGAAAATTATACACAATACTGCTTCTGAGAGGCCGGAAGGTTTGTTGTTCATAGTTATCACAATCCATTCATGTATAGCAAAGTTTTGCACTCACTTGATAGTTTAGTGTTGTAATTTTTACGTTTATTGAAAGCTGAGATGGGTGCTTTTCAGGCTGTTGTTTTATATAATAAAGCATCCATAATTCAGTGTTAAGGAGCGTAAATACTTTCCTTTTAATTTCTCCTTTATCCTGAGTATGATGGTACTGAGTAAACACAATTCTAAATACATTGTACTTGGGTGATGAGAAGGAATATGACAAAGAAATGTCTCCAGAGACAGCTTCTCTAGCCTTTACAGTTTAGTGATGCTGCATAAAGCTGTAAAAGATGCCAGATATATGCTCACTGTTTTTCAAAAGGCAGAGACAGATGTCCAAGTTAGGATCCTTTTTGCAATCTGGACAAGGTCTTCTATTACATCTTGAGATATTCTGAATCTAATATTGATAAGGAACGTGTGTGGGACCCTGCATTGCTACTAGGTATTTGGTGGTGGAGCATTTTGACTCTCACTTCATGTTCATTCTAGGATGAACAAACTCAAGTGATCTGAGAAAAGAATGGAAAGCAACTTGCATAATTTACACAATAGCTTTTGAAGGCGTTCTCTTCAGGTATCTCCACTTGACCAAGTGGCAACAAACTATGAACAAAGATATTTCTCTGTTTGTTTCCAGTGTCTTGATATTGTTTTAATTTTGTGCCCCCACTTCACCTCCAAAACATGTTTTTGGTAGCAAACTGCCCCTTTCATATAGTACTTAGCTGTTTGACTGATTGCAAGCTCTTTACCTCACTTGTTGACCAGAGAGATAGTTCTAGGCCTCCCACCATCCTCTACATTTATTAGTATGTCAGCTAATAACTTGATTACTACTTTTCAGTCTCTTGCTAAAAGAACACTAGCTTTGTGCCTTTCACAGCTGCTGGTACTACTGCAACAATTATTTTTCCCAAGAAGCAGTAGATAGGATAGAGGCAGGTAGAAATGAAATAACGCATGTACTTTGCACTGTGCTGCTTTTTCTTCCTAGGAAATCCAAGGTTATTCTAGTTTTCTGAGAACTGGTTTTTTACTAGCATGTCACCCATGCTAAAAAAATATACATGCAAAGAAAGAAAGGCATTGCATAAACTAAGGTGAGCCATTTTCTTTAATAATGTTTCTTCTATTTTGCAGCACAGGAAATTGCTTTATCTTGGAAAATCAAACCAGAAGTTCAGCATAGACAATGAAGAATATATTGCAACCATCCTTATTGAACAGTCAGTGTGTAAACTACCTGGAATAAAAATTGGAAAATATCACAATAGAAAATATCACAATAGAAAATAGTGTCAAAGCATTTTGTTCACTTTAAATGATTAGTTTCCAAATGTTTTTTTTGTCTTAAAGATGTTGAATTTGCCTGTGGTAATATTTTATAGAAAAAATATTAAAATATTTACTTTGAACATATTAATTTTTGATTCATAATTTATTCCCAATTGTGAATTTTTAAAGTAATTGTAGTTATGTAAAACAGCTTATATCAACCTTTTAGAGTATGTCTACAAAAATGTCCTTCAGGTTTAATTAGATGACAGTTTTTCCATTCACTTTCTATGTTCTATTTTTATGTGCCATTGAAGATTGCCTGTATCTAGGTTTATTCCATCTAATTACAGACACTTATCCGAGGTACTTGTTGAGAACGTGACATGTAATTAAGCATTCAGTCTTCCTGTGTCTCCAAAAGAAGCATCTAAAAATGAGGAATACAGTCTCAGAGTGCTGAATAATCTCCTGTAATTGTGTGGTTTTCCATTTGCAAGAAAAGCCAAGCTAACTGAGCTCCTAACTTTGAAACCTCAACCTCTATACAGGACAAGAAAAGCTTGCTTTTCTTGTTACTGTTTTCAGCAAGAGAAGTATGGTGTCCTGGAATAAAGGAAATAAATATTATTTGAAATATTTTTGATATTTCCATAGTTAGAAACACTGTAGAGACTTGAGAGATTGTTTAGTTTGATGAACTTTGGACATTTCATCTTAGTTACTCAGAACAATCCTAGTCTTTAGGTTTATTAATATGACTTAAATATAGAAATCTTTCACTTTTGTGAGTGAAAGTGAACTAATGGCTTCAGGATGGGTATCTCTAGACATTCATGGAAAAGAAGGATCGATTTGTAGTGGCAGAACATGGTTTGGTGTGTTGTACAATTGGACTATATTGCAACATCTTTCAGATCCTACCTTTTCTGTCCAAGCTTTGCAATTAATTACATTTTGAAAGAATTAGAATCACATTGTGTTTGGTTTGTTTGGTTTGGTTTGTTTGGTTTGGTTTGATTTGTTCTTTGTTTGTTTTAATGAAAAGCTGGTCTTTAGGCTTTAACAGATGATAAAGAAAAGGAACTGAGAAAAAGGAATCACTGTAAGAGTCATATTTCCATTCTAATCTTGGCAACCAGATGTACAGAGTTTGTAACTGTGTAATATTATTGATTTTCTTTGAGAAGACGTATCACTTATCCTTCTATCAAAGGGAAAAACAAGAGGTAGTGACTTCGTCTTCCTGATGTTCAAAAAATGAAATGTCTTGCAAAAGCTTTGTAAAAACTCTATTAAATGATATAATTATAGAAATCCTCTTTAAACTCTAGTAATTGATGTTATCAGCTGTATATTCTTGGTATCCCTACATCTTTTCCTTTTACAGTGTCTATTATCAACCGAAGTTTGTGGATTGCCATTAGAGACCAGAATTTGTCATCTTTAACAATTTTAAGTAAGTCCAATATTGTTTTACCTTTTTTTTTTCTTTTATATGGAGAGTTGTAAAATTTTATTTGATCCCCTGTTGGTTATCCATCAATTTCTGCAACTCTGAATACAATTTCATTTTTCCCCTTTACTTTTTCTCCTGTTGTGCACCCACTCTGTTGCATTATTCTCAGGTTCTTGAATTGATCATTGATCCATATTTAGTTGATAAGTATTTTTAACTTGTTCTCCCTCCAGTTTCTACTAACAATGATAATAATGAAAAATAAATAAATTTATATTTGGTCAGAATCTCTTTTGGTGTAGAGTAGTAAGAAGTTCTCACAAAGATGGTAAAGCTCTTAATCTACTGAAAAGACAAAGAGATACTCTTTCACAGTATTTGCAGTTGTCCTGGAAAGCAGATATAACACAGTAGCCAGTACTTCTGTAATTTTGCCATATGAAATAATTTTATGTTTTTAAGATTAATTACGGTGTTCAGGAGGCCCAAAATTTCCATAATTTTCACATCAACAATGTCTAATTTGTATCTCCCTTTCTCCTTCTGTGAACATAAGTGATAGTTTTAGGATGCAGTATGAAGATTTTAAGAAGTGATTCAATTTCATTCCTCTACATCCAAGTAGTTCTATTCTCTCTCAGTATATTTATAGAAAAAGATCTTATTGTAGTTACAAAGATCTGTGGGCTTCTGTGTTAATAACCTAATTTGCTTATTCTATCCTTAATTGGTTAAGATAAGAAACCTTGTAATGGCAGAATAATTTAAGTGGTTCCATTAGTCTCTTTTGAAAGAACCATTGATTTTTAATGCTATTACTTCCTAAGCTCATTTTACCAAGGTTTTATTTACCATTAGCTTCTAATCCTTGCATATTAATGCACTTATTAACCTCTGAAATCCTGTGGGAGTCTGTGTTAGCAAAAGCAATGAACAAAACTTAAACTGTTTGGCTTGGATTCTATATGCTCCATGAAAAACATAATTCAGGAATATTCATTTTTTATATTTCTCAAATTGAAGAGACTTTGTGTTTCAGGAACAGAGATTTAAGAAGACTACAAGGCACTACAGAGAAAGATGGATTTTATGAGATTTTTTTTCCCCAGTCCTTTCCATTTCTCTTCTGCTCTGTTTTGACCTAGTCATCACCCAGAGAGAGCTGCTAACAGATATTATTCTTTTTTCCCCCAGTCAATTTTATGATAATGATTCCTGGTCTAGCATGAGGCAGCCAGACTGAGTTAAAAGAGGATTGGTTAAGTAGTAAATTCATCCCTCCTCCAATCGTCACATTATTCCCCAGCCCATGCAATCTCCCTGTAAGAGGTAAAGGTGTGGAATTAGTAGCTGCCTTTGAGATATCTGATCTGCTAAGTCTCAGAAGGAGAGGACTACTACTGCATATTCTTATAACCAATTATATTTTTCATTAGATTTCATTGGATAACAAGTTTCATATATTCCACAGTCAGTAAATATTTTTTACTCTTTACTTAGCAGTATCATGAAACCTGTTAGCTCAGTTTTATTTTGAACATTGTTCCATTCTCCTTGGTACAGGAACCCACCAGACTGCAGCCCACAGTATAGTCCACCACACCTGGATTCTTGGGTTTTTGGGACCTGTCATAAAATCCATTAATAATGCTTATTATTATTCACTTAGCTTACTCAGCAACAGAGGCATGCCTTCATGAGCACCTTCCTTTGCCCGAGTCCTGCCACATGACAGCCATTTGTTTCATTCTGGAAACTCACAAAGAAAGTGCTTGTACTGGCAATTTGTGAGGTCAGTTTGAGAACTATGGAAGAAAATGCAAACTCCCTCCTCAGGTCTCTCAGCTGTTGTACTCTGCAAATGGATTCCATAAACCTGACATAGTAAAGCAGTAATTATTGACAAACCCTGAACAGAAGAGAAGGGATGAAACAACTTTGTCTGGACAACCTGAAAGTCTGGAGAGTGGTATGTGACTGCAATACACAGGTTTTTAGAAAATTAAAACATTTTCTACAATGCTGATATAAATACCCATCTGGTATTAGGATTAGCAGCGCTTTTTTTTTTAATCTTTTGTCATCTTTTTAGCTATAATAGTTTGGTTAAATTCTCTTCATTGAAATGTTAATCTGAAAGTATTCATCATTGAAAGAGTAGACAAGAAAGTAATACATTTGTCTGGGAAGAAAAAGAATAGAAAATGTTCTTCGCTGCCTCACTCTTCACATGCTTTCTGTTGTGACTAGTTTAAAATGGACTGGTGGCCCTTAGGAGTGAAGATCAAAAATTCGCTATCATAGAAGGTTACCAAAATATGTAAAACGTGGCCTTTCTGTATCTGGTATTATAAACTTCTTGTTGTTGTCTGGGCTCAATGGGTGCATTTCAGCAGAAGGCATAAAAAGAATGTCTGATTGATATTTACTTTCAGCTCTTTGGTGGCCTGGATAAGTAATATTGTAGCCTTTTTAGCTGAAACGAACATAGAACATAGTTTTCTCTCATGGTTAGGAAAATGCTGCAATCACATGTCTCATACAAAAGTTGGGAACTGGTGTTGCTTCTTTCCATGCTTTTGAATGAAAATGACAGAAATGAATATACTTTGTACTGAATTGAATGACAAGAAATGTCTAAACCTCAAGTTTGCATTCACAAGTTGCTGTGATGGTGAGCTTATCCAAGATGGTAGCACCCTGTACATGAATAAAGAGTTCAATACCTAAGTAATTACACAGGCAAAATCATAGGTAATATAGAGTCTTTTCCTAATACAGATGCCTGAAGTTAGATGAACCGTACCCTAATAGTGACTGTTTCTCTTCATTGCCTGGGAAGGGAACTTAGATGACAGGGCTACCCACTTGGTAGGTAGGATACATCCCACTCTTGGTATCCAGAAGGTGTCTTTTTGGATCTTGTTCTTGAACACGTAAATTAGCATTCCAAGAGCTGAAAGATATTTAAAGAGGAATAAGTAACAACTGGAAGCAGAAATCTGAAAGTAGATATTAGAGTCATGATGTCTGAATGACATTTGTTCAATTTGATTGAACATTCTTCATACTACAGACCAGCTGGGCAAAATGGAAAGAATTAATTTACACAATGTAGAGAGACCACATGGCCAAACAGATCAACATCTGGAACAAAGACAGGTGCATACAAGGTCAGGGTTTGGTGTAGGTTTTGTCTGAATTAGTAGTTTCAAAGGCTAAACTCAAATACCTTAAAATGTGGGCACAATAAATTGGTTTAGCTTAAAATGAGTTTTGCTTAAAAGTGAGTTCTTTAGTTTTAGTGATACCTGCTTTTGTTTAAATGAATCTGTGGATATGTATATACAACTGACAGCTAGTTATGACCTGCTGTTTACTAATCTAGGTTACATGCCTGTTTAGCTTGAATTTAAATGTTTGTTGTCACCTTGTTTTTCAGGGAGGTTTAAATCACGTGTGTAGATTACCCATAATTCAGTGACGCTCATCTGACAAGATAATTTAGTAAATTATCACAATAGTTGCACCTCTGAAACCCAGGTAAAATTAGCTCCTATACTGGTTTCAGTGTAAGCATATATTCAAATTAATAAGGTCAGTTTTGAGGGTAGTCTTGAACTGATAATAGAGATAAGAATAATTTAATGTTAAATAAAAACCAGGGTGGTCCTCACTGACTAATTCTTACTACAGTCACTGGATTGGTCCAAAAAGCCTTCTCCAAAAGCAAACTGCTTTAGAAAGGGTGAAGTCCCATGTGATATGAAGCAAGTCATTTCCTACTAGTCCTGACCTCTTTTATTCATAGAATCCTAGAATCCTGGAATCATAGAATGGTAGGAATTGGAAGGGACCTCTGGAGATCATTGGGTTCTATCCCCCTGCCAGCACAGGAACACCTAGGGCAGGCCACACAGGAACACATCCAGGCAAGTCTTGAGAGCCTCTAGAGAAGGAGACTCCACAACCTTCCTGGGCATCCTGTTCAGCAGTAAAAATCTAATTTATTAATCTACAGATGGTAATGACTGGATTAACTAAATTGTCTCAAATTAATTTGCATTAAATTGGTGGTTAGTTGGACCAAGTTGATAATAACTTTTTTTTTCCTTCAATGAAATTGAATCTTTCCTGACAGCTCAGTAAGAATGCCGTCTGTAAAATTTCAGCTATTTTTGACAAACTTATTTATTTATATTTAAAAGGCTCATTCACAGTATAAGTTGTCACGTACCTACTGTTTCTTTATCATCATGTTCTGAGGGTTTATTTGACAGTTTTCAAATCTAGTGCCAAATTAATATGATTTTCACAGTTCATGAATTCATGGTTATTCTTACTAACTTTTCAATATAACTGTTCCTTGAAAATTACCATACTACATAATATATTAAAAAAAAATTATATAGCAACAGAAAACATAATGTCAAGGCTTAAGGTTGAGCCATCCTCTAGACAAATAACAGATGCTCGTTATTAACCCCTCCCCCTCCCATAGGGGAAGAGAAAAGGAATAAGGGAGAGAGACCTATGGATTAAAAAAGAGAACTAAAACAGCTTCTAGGAAAATAATAATAATATATAAAATATATAAAACCAATATTCAGCCCAACCCTCCCTTTCTCCCCCTCAGTGACAATTATGTCACTGTCACCACAGATGCTGAGCAACAGGCACTGGGGAATTTTCCCACATTGGACTCAGCAGCAGATGGAAGTTGGAATCTGGAACTGGGTTCAGAAACACACAGATTGAGAACAAAAGCACAACAGAATTCTCCCCAGGTGCTGGCCATTGAAGAAGAGGCTTAACCCTCCTGATCCTTCAGCTTTATACTGAACGTGACACATATAGGATGGAATACCTCGTTGGTCAGTTTAGGGTCACCTGTCCTGTCCACTTCTCTCCGCAGGTGCAGCTTTTTAGTTTCTGCATCCTCTAAAGTGGTACACAAGATTTAACAGTGACCTTGGTCTGCATACCAATTCTTGGTAAGAGTAAATAAGCATTGAGTGTTATCACTGCCAGAAGCAGACACTGCCTGTCAAAATAAGCCATTAACTTCAGACAGTGCAGTTAGTTAGAAGAGACTGAGCTGAGAAGTAAAATCACTGAACAGAATTAGTTCTGTTCAAACTGAAGCCAGGACACATAATCATCTGGATTCAGGGTTTCTTGTTTGTGCCTAATTTGCTAATTACAGGAAGTCACAAAGTCATGAGGTGAGAAATACTTCAGAAATACTTACAAACAGTGAGAGATATTTGCAAAAAGCTTTGCTTAAAAAGAAAATATTGTATGAATTCTTAGTATCAATGATTGCTAGATTTGAATGTGTTTGGTTTTTTTTAGTTAAACTTGCTTTTGTATCAAACACACAATGCTATGAGGTACCCTGAATGTTCTTCATCAGGAATATTGTGTTTAGTTCTGGGCCCCTCAGTTCAAGAAGGACAGGGAACTGCTTGAAAGAGTCCAGAGCAGAGCTACAAAGATGATTAAGGGAGTGGAGCATCTCTCTTTTGATGAAAGGCTGAGGGAGCTGGGTCTCTTCAGCTTAGAGAAGAGGACACTGAGGGGTGACCTCATTAATGTTTATAAATACATAAAGGGATAGTGTCAGGAGAATGGAGCCAGGCTCTTCTCTGTTATGTCCAATGGTAGGACAAGGGGCAATGGATGCAAGCTGAAGCATAAGAGGATCCACAGAAACATAAGGAAAAACTTTTTCACTGTGAGAGTGACAGAGCACTGGAACAGGATGCCCAGAAGGGTTGTGGAGTCTCTTTCACTGGAGACAATTAAAACCTGCCTGGACACGTTCCTATGTGATCTGCTCTAGGTGGTCCTGCTCTGGCAGGGGGATTGGACTAGATGATCTTTTGAGGCCCCTTCCAACCCTTAATATTCTATGATTCTATGATTCTGTGATTCTTGGTAGAGAAGGGTGTTCAGGACTATTGGATAAGGTGGTGACATTGCTGCAAACCCTGTATCACCCCTAATGAGAAGCATACCAGCATGTTCTGAACTAGCACAGTATCAGAGAATAGTAATAGACTTCAGAATGCCCAGCATTTTTTCACCAAACCAGTGTTTACATGGAGAAAAAATGAGCTATACCTGTTATAATAATTTTAATTAGCTCTTCTAAATCTGGCAAACATTTTTCTGGGAAGTGTAATTAATTTAAGAATAACAGTATGAAAGCCAAATGTCAGATTTTGAAGACACTTTTCATACTCCTTGGTTTGCTTCTTAGTACTACAAGAATTTCAGCTAAAATTTTCATTGTTCATTCTTAGACGTAAGCAGTTACTTGGCTTTCAGATGTATGAAGTCATTGGACTGTTACATATTAATGGGCAACAGAAATAGTTAGGGAAACAAATTTATTTTTAATTCTAGTTGTGTAATAAAAACTGGGAAGAGGCAGGGGAATATAGAGACTAAAAAAACACAAAGCAACAAAAAACCCCTTTTCTTTATTATTTATTAGGGAAAACACCAAGAAAAATAATATTGTACAATATTTTTTTAATTTTATTTTTAAAATATCTGTATTTATAAGTAAACTAGAACAAACTCTTACTGTTCAATGCATGTTTTAGTGTTGAAAACAGGGTACCCCAGAATTAAGATTACATATATGGCGGTGTTAAATCAAAATACTATGGCAAAAGGTATGCAACAAGGAAATTGTGCCAGCAGGCTTTTCCTGTCTTGGCAGTCACATGTAAGAGCCAGTAACAACAGAACAGGGACGCTTCAGCTTCTCACTTCTGCAAACTCATTTACAGAGGAGTGAATATGTCACAGGTCACTGCAGTCTTGGCACTAATCCAATGTACTGGTCAATAAGGCATAACCCCAATTTATCAACAACATGATCTCCGGTTAATATGTCACAAAGTCCATATGATGACAGGAAATTCAATACAATTCTGGAAAGGAGATATGGTTCTGTACCATGTGGTGATCAAGCTCTGCTTGTTGGAATGACTCTTTAGGGCAATTGAACTAGAGCAGAAGTAGAGCTTCAGAGAGTGAAAGTAGTATGCTACAGGGAAAAATGTTAGAAACTTTTTTCTATGTATGCTTTGCTAGAGGAACTCAGACCTATTTACTCATGACTGTAGTGATACAAACAATCTGGTTAGAAATGTAATTTGGTGTGTGTGTGTGTCTGTGTGCATGAAAGCTTTATACTTAAGATCTCTTGAGAGAATTTATGACATTATATCAGGTGGGAAATATATGATACCATGCAACTCATCTGCCTTAATCCAATTTATCTACTGCATTTTGTCCAACCTGAACAAACATAATTGTCTCCACCCAGGGAGACTCTGGTACATAAAAATAACTACGTGGCTAGCATGGTATTATATTGACATGTTGGAAAGATTTATGATTGTGAGGTAGGAGAAATTGGGCTATAATGGACACAAAGTCAAATTAAGAAAAAAATATTTAAAAGAAATTTGGTGCTTCAGTGTGCTTCTAATTTTTCACCTAGTTACTATGAATGGGAATCAAAAATTCTCACAAAAAATGTGTACAACAATTAATATTAGGGTTTATGTGGCCTTTTTTGTGCCTTACAAGGAACATAAGCTTATTTATAAGCTCACATATTTTTCAACAAGATAAAAGGAGGTAAGTCAAGACAGACAGGCTTGTTCATTCTTGTGAATGTATGTTAGCAATACGAGCTGAGCTTTCATGAAGTTAAAAGGTATAGAACTACACCCTTTTCTATTTCAAAAGTATATTTTCTAGAAAGGGGGGTGGACTGGGTATCCTAGATACAGAGCTGCACCCCACTGTATTTGGTAGTACTGAGTTAAACTGCAGTTTACAGTTCTGCTGTAAATGTGAGATGGAATGACTATTTCTTCTGCTGCTTCAGTTACTTAGATAAGTATGTATGTATGCACATTTTAGAACACCAAGTACATTTTCACTACAATTTTGCAAAAATGAAAGTAATTTTTAAATTGCTATTTAGTACAATGAGTGAAAAGCTAGTGACTGCAATGAAAAACTTTCCTTCTTAGGTTAATACCACAAACATGAAACAAAGAGCTTTGTTGAGCTTCTGATTTTCATGAATAAGTGTCATATGCAATCTTTTGGCCCATAAATCATGATGTACTATTGCCATTTGTATCTCAGTGCCTTAATACTTAATTCTTAGTATCCTGAATCAAAAGCATACCTAAAGTAGCGTGAAATCTCATGTTGGCCTCTGGATCCAACAAGTGTGAAATTTGTAAGCATTCCTAGTAGTGGGCAACAAGAATTCATGCTAGTGATCTTCTGGTATCAAAGTTGCAAAATTCTTTGTGCTTTTAAATGGTGGTAAGATTTAGTTATATTGCAATTAGGATTGTCATAACTATGTTTTACAATGCTTCTAACAATCATCTGATGTTTAACTTACAGTGCTTGTTTAAATCTTAATTAAATGCCTTCCCAGTTTCTAAATTTAAATAGTCATCTAATATGTCTCAGCAGTGGCGTCTCCATACATGAAACCTTCCTCCTAGTCAACAGGCAGCATATATCTCAATGAATTCCATCCTATGCTCACATTCACAAGCACTGGTAACATTGGAAAGGCAGAGTTATTCTGGAAGCATAATATTCTCCTTCAGGAAAAGTAGGGTTATTGCCTCCTGTCTTGCCTCTGCATACTGCCTAGAATTTTTGTCCTTCTGCATGATTAACTTGAATGTTCACAGTGCTTTGAACAATTAATACAAGGCACAATTTGAGAACGTAGGTCAATTGCCAAGGCTGTACATTCATGATATGTAGGACCTGTAGTTGCCTGATTATATCAGTATGAAAAGCAATTAAAGCATAAATCATGAAATGCACTTGTTAAAAGTTTAGCGCTCCATAAAATGTGTTTATCAGCATTTTAAAAAATAAATTTGTAACAAGTTTGGACTAGAGATAGGAATAATGAACTTGAGAAGGTGAGAATTCTAAAATAATGTGAAGAAAGGTTGGGACTTAAAAAATGTGACTTGGAAAAATAAACATGCTATCACTGCAGTCACACAAATAAAAAAAAAAAAAAGAAGTTTTTTTGTCATTAAAAAAAAAGGCAACAAATATTACTCTTGAATGTAAATTCTTAACATGTGACAGCACTAATCCACCTGAAAAACCTCAAGGTTGTAAAGTCATTGTTGTCAACTTCATGCAAAAGGTTAAAGAGCTCACAGAGCTGGCATCTCCAGTGCTGATATTGTCAGCAGCTTTTAAAGAACTGGCAGGTAACAGCTGTGAAGAGCTGCATGATCACTGGAGTCAGTGCCAGATGCAATGACAAGGCATGATATCTAACTGGATGAAGTTGCTTCAGCATTACTCACAGTATTTTTTTCATTTTAAGTTTCTTCAGTCAGTTCATAGCTATAATAATTTCGTATTATCACCCTCTTTCTTCAGAAAACGTTTCACGATTTCAGTGAAAGTGACTCCAAACTGTAGATGACTCTCCTGCATGTTACTTAGTGGTGTGTTCAGATACATGATGATAAGCAGGGGCAGCTGCTTGAGTTCTACTGCCACACAGCTTAACAAACGTTTGTCTAATCATGCTCTAAGTGTGGTTTAATTTTTAGTGAGACTAATTAATTTCTTTTGAAACAATCTGTGTATATACCCTGTGATTGTTGGGGCAAGATAATGTGCAGCCTGGACTCTTCAATATCAAATTTATTTTGCAGTGTTATGATTGACTAATGCTTGTGAGGATGCTCTGCTACCATGCCCAGGCTTGGCAGTCCTTCAATTATCACTTGCTTGTTTGCATTTTGCAGGAGTCATTGGCAGGTTTCCATGTGACTTTATTTTTCAGGTTCATATGGATTGTGTATGACCTTCCTGTTTAAATACTGTATGACAGCCAGATTTGGGGTATATTTTTGCATGTTCCTGGCATCAATGGCATTGATCCACACCCTTACAATTTTAAAATATACTACTGTTTCTTGTGCCCCATAATCTTCTGAGGGAGGTGTGTTTAGCCCACTGGATTGCTTTGCTCATCAGAGTAAGAACTTTACTGTGAATGGAATGAGGAGGAGATCACCTCAGAAAAAGGAGAGATACCTGGAAGATCTAGCAATGGGCAAAAAAAATCTAGTATGATATCCAAACTTCTCCTGTTTTTGTTGTGTGCCTATGTTAAGGAGGACTGATGAGATTTTTTTTTTTTTTCTTGTCTTTTATTGTGGATAAAAAGATCTTCTTTTATTGTAAAGAACAATGAGATGAACAAAGACCATAGGCCTACCTAGGGCTCTCCTAAAAGAGAAAATAGAATTGTAGGGGACCTCATGACGTCATTAGTTCTGTCTGTGCAAGTAAACTTACGCTGGGCGTAAATGTTTGCACTGTCTGTACAGTGGCTGCACATGTTCTGAGGGGAAATTTCAATGTAGGCGAAGCAGCGCCCTGTCAGACAATGACCAGGAATGGTTTGAGTTAGAGCAGTGGCCCAGGAAATTTTCCCGTGTCGGCTGGATATGCAGATATGTGGTTTGGTGAGGTAAAAGGGTTTAGCTGTATGAATGCATGACATGTCAGGCTAGCTGACATCAAGACCAGTTTCTGACTTCTTTTGTTTGCTGATAGAGGTGCATCAGTTTAGTTCATTCTCCTACCCCAAGACAAATTCTGACAAGGAAGAAATCTTATTAGTGAGCTGAACTATTTGAAAGAAATCTGAAGCAATTCAAAAGATAGTGATGTGGTCATCAAGTATGCATCTTCCTGTAACATGGTCTATTGCAGTTGTATTAAGAAATACTATTCAGAAAAATTTTGAAGTATTATAAGACACAGTTATTGAAAAATGTTGTTTGGGTGTCATTTTGTGCAGAAGTAGGGGCAGGCTCAAGTATTTTTTCACCAAATCATGCACTGGAAACACGGATGGGAGCAAAGGGATTGTTTCTAAAACACAATCACTTTGGGCATTTTTCCATTCTCTGCCTGGAGCCAGATTTAACTCCTTCCAAAACATTTATTTCTCATTATTATACTGTTTCCTTTTAGTTATCATTGTAACACCTTCTCTTTAACCATATGTCCAAGTTCCAACATACTATTAACATAAATGTATTTATTACTGTGAAAAAAAACCACCATCCAAATTAATTTTCTTCACTGTTTGGTTAGTGCTATGGCTGAAATTATAGACTTAGTAGAATTTCTGAGACAAATTTTGTGGCTGTGTATACAATATCTTACCATAATACTTATTGTATAACATTTTATCTGGAACTTTTATCTGGTACAAAGACTAGCATTTCATCTGTGGGCAAACTTTTATGGGAGAACATTTCACAGCTTAAAGTTGTATATAGCTGAAGATTTACAGAGATAGTAAGGCAGCAGGGGAGCAAATGGTGGATAATATTCTTAATCCCTGAGCACTAATTGCAAAAATGTATTAATTATACTTTGAGCATTTCACAGAATATAAAATGGTCTTTAAGCAGAGCTAGACCTCTGTTTTTGTTATAATATTTTCCAGAATTTTTTTTTTTACCCGAGTCTGAATATGCAGTTATTTCAAATACTTTATAGCATGTTCCCTATGAGAAAAGACTGAAGAAGAAAAAGAAAAAAATTCAGACAGGACCTAATAACTTTCCCTCCAAACCAAGGTACTAAGAGAATGAATCCAGGCTCTTCACAGTGTTGAATGGTATAAGGATGAGAGACAGTCAGCACAAACAGAAACAAGGAAGGTTCAGGCAGAATATAATGAGAATTTTTTTCACCATGGGGACAGAAAATAATGAACAACTTGTTCACTCTTCATCTGTAGAAGTTTTTTCAGGGCCTGATTGGTTAAAGCTCTGAGCAATGTGGTCAGACTCTGCCTGGAGAAGGATGTGGGACTGAATCCCTCCTGAAGTATTTTATGGGTAAATAACATCACTGAGTACATTTCTGGCCTGGGTAACCTCATTCTTTCTTTGTGAGAACTGATATTGGTGGTCTCTTCCATCATGTGAAGTTTCTGGGGAGACTTCTAACTTGATCTCCACAACCCCACCAGTTTCCAAAATTATGTCAGCCATGTTCCTTAAGTAGCCTGGGAGTTCTTTCAGTGGCTTGGGTTGATTGTCAGGGAGTGACTCCTGCATGTCAACCAAGCATTTTTTGTGAGCCAATTAAGTGTGTACTTTCAGGTTGTCCCAAACAGCAGTGCATAGAATTTGTATTCATTTTTCAACCATTATCAAGTAGTGCAAAAAACCCTAATTTCAGCATGGTTCTATAATGTGGCATAAGTAAGATAGAAAATATCTTACTGTTTCTATATCATTCTAATACTAGGGAGGAAGAAGAGCTGAAAATTTTATGCTTAAGTTTAGGATGATATATTCTGTCTTTGATGCCAGGCAAAATGTGTAAAGTGTAATAGCTTCTCATTACTTTTCTCATCTCCCACAAGCTCAAAATCTTCACTGGTCTGGTACTCAAAGATATCATTGGTTTTCCAACCCTTATGACTAGGTTGGAAAGGGTTCCAACCCTTATGACTAGCTAGAGGAAGAAAAAATGAATGTGCTTGGTGATTTTTCTAGGAATTTCAGAGAACTCTCTGTAAAGATTACATATCATATCTCAGATTCACCTCACATCAGACAGTGTGAAAGTGACTTCACAATCAAGAGGTGCATTTTTCTAAGGTTTGTCACTCCACAAGTTACTATAAAGGGACCACATATAAAGCCTGGAATAGACATAGCAGTTCTTTTGGTGGCATATAGCTGTAACAACTGTAGTAATGGGGGTGGAAAGGAAAATAAGCAAAGGAGGCATTCTTCTAAGCAACCTCTCTTTCATCCCTGCCTGGATGAAAACTGGATTTTCAAACAGACAAGTATTTTCACATTCTGACAATGTGTATGGCTATGAAGGTCTTGGATATAGTTACAGTCACCCTTTTTGTGTCAAACTGCTATCTAGAAATACCTGAGGAGATTAAAATGTTTGTCCTTTGGTGCTTTATTTGTTTTTAGAAGTTGCATATTCAAAAAAAAAAAAATCTTGCTTTGAAAGTAGTCAATAAGTATTTAACAGAACTATCTCTGAAATATCATAATTTCCTTAAGCACCTTGATACTATTCTGGAAGCATTTGTTAAATGTTTGATAATATATTTTGTTCTCAAGCATAAGAAAGTGCATGAAATGTCATAGCAATGCTCATGAAATATTTCATGAAACACTCATGAGAAATCTCTATGAAATTGTCATCTAAGATTTATGATATTTTCATGAAATATTAAGCAATGTATAAAGAAAAAAAAAGAAGACTGAGCTACAACTACAGTGAAATATCACATGAAACAGAATATCCATTCATGGAAAGTTCCAGAACAACTATTCACAGAATCACAGAATAGTTGAGGTTGGAAGTGACCTCTGGAAGTCATCTCTTCCAGCCATTCTACTCAAGCAGAGCCACCTATAGCAGACTGGCCAGGATCATGTCCAGATGGCTTTTGAATATCTCTAAGCATGGGGACTTCTCAACCTCTCTGGGCAACCTGCGTCAGTACTCAGTTAGTGCTCTATGTTGAAGTCAAGAAGTGCTGTGGTGGTTTGACTGTGGCTCAATGCCTGGTGCCCACCAAGCTCCTCTATCACTTCCCCCTCTCCTCTCAGCTGGACCACGGGTAAGGAAACATGATGAAACTTATGCGCTAAGACAAAAGCAGTTTAATGAAGAAGCAAAGCAATGCTGTGTATGGAAGCAAAAGACAACAAAGTTTTATTCTCTACTTCCCATCAGCAGGCAATATCTGGCCCTATTCTGGGAAGCAGGGCTCCAAATGCATAGTGGTTGCTCCCGAGGACAAGACGATGCGCCCCCTCCCCCCCCTTTTTCTAACTTTTATAATTCAGCTGATATCATATGGTATGGAATATCCCTTTGCTAAGTTTTGGTCAGCTGTCCCAGTTGTGTCCCCTCCCAAGATCTCATCCTCCCCATCCCACTGCAGGGGGAATGTTGAAAAAGACATCCTTGGTGCTGTGCAAGCCCTGCCCAGCAGGAGCCACAGCATGGGTGTGTTGTCAGCACCTTCCCAGCTCTCCATGCAACACACAGCACTGGGACAGCTGCTGTGGGGAAAGTGAACTCCAGCTCAGTCAGACCCAGTACACCTTCACAGTGAAAAAGTGTTTTCCGATGTTCAGAGGGAACCTCCTGTATTTCAGTTTGCGCCCATTGCTTCTGTTCCTGTCACTGGATACAGCTGAAAAGAGCCTGGCTCCCTCCACTTTACACTCCTTCTGCAGGCATTTTTATACATTGAAGAGGTCTCCCCTGTGCCTTCTCTCCTCTAGGCTAAACAGTCCCAGCTGTCTCAGCCTTTCCTCATAGGAGAAATGCTCCAGACCCTTAATCATCTTTGTTGCCCTTCATTAGACTGTCTCCAACAAGTCTGTGTTTCTTTTATACTAGGGAGTCCATAAGAGGACACAGCACTCCAGGTGTGGCCTCACCAGTACTGCATAAAGGGGAAGAATCACTTCCATCCACCTGCTGGAAATGCTCTGCCTGATGCAGCCCAGGATAGCCTTTGCTGCAAGGGTACATTGCTGGCTCATGTTCCCCAGTAACCCCAGGTTACTCTAACTCATCTTTCCATCCTGTTCTTCCTAAAGTTCTTGTATCCTTTCATTGCAGCACTCCAGTCATTCAAGCCATCCCAGTTCTTAAACTGGAAAGCAGCTTGTTGACAAGAAACTATTTTTGACGTTTCTTACAAATATCTCTGAAATTGTTCATGAGTTATCACATGAAATTTATATGAAATATAAAATAAAATATAATTCAAGGAAACCTCATAGCCAGTTGAATAAATATAAGTTTAAAATTGTTAAAATAATTCTAGTCCTCAGAATAGAAACATTGGGCATGTCTGAGTCAGTGCCTTTGGCATTTGTCATTTGGATGGAGAGAAGTTTTTGACTCCTCAGTGCATTTTAAGATGAGACCTCCACTACTGCATCTCCCAGGGTTCACAGGGATGCTCTTTTCCCCTTGGGTATTTTGGAGTATGTTTTGTATAGTCGTGGCACAAAGAAAGTACCATTCAGAATGAGGCAGCAGCAGCTTCCCCTTAGTCTCCCAAATGCACCCTGTACAGTCATTTGATCATAGAATCAGAATGTTTTTGATTAGAAGGAACCTTTAAAGGCCAACGATGTCGGTTTAGGCAAGTTATAACGAGTTTCTTTCTGTAATCCAACTGGCAATTCATAAAGTTTAACCAGAATAAGTACTGCAGAGGGCAATTCATCCCACTTGGATATCTATTTTATTCTGGGATGTTATTTGTTATTAGTTACAGAGGAAGACTATATGATTAGTGGTCTGAAGAGCTGGTTGAAGTAAATTAGTTATAACCAATGACTAATTGGTGTCTAATTAAAGGCTTCATAAACTCATAAAATCATAGAATCTTTAAGGTTGTAAACGGCCTTCAAGATTATCAAGCCCAATACTAAACATTATCATGACCACTAAACCAGGTCTTGAAGTGCCACATCTTGATGTTTTTTTGAACACCTCCAGGAATGGTGATTCCACCACCTCCTTGAGCAGACTGTTCCAATGCCTATCCACTCTCTCAGTAAAAAAAAAATCCTATTATCTAACCTAAACCTCCTCTGGAACAACCGTCCACCAACACTCCCAGATCCTTTTCTGTTGAGCAGCTTTCCAGCCACTCCTTCCCAAGCCTGTAGAGTTGCCTGGGGTTGTTATGACCCAAGTGCAGGACTTGGCACTCTAGCCTTGTTAAACCTCATCCCATTGACCTCGGCCCATTGATCCAACCGTCCAGGTCTCTCTGCAGAGCCTTCCTATCCCATTGACCTCGGCCCATTGATCCAACTGTCCAGGTCTCTCTGCAGAGCCTTCCTACCCTCAAGGTCAAGTAAGCAGAGGAAAAAATGGATTATCCAAAATTACAGGAGAATTTCAACAGCACTAACATCCATCATGTCTGGAATCAAATATACTTTCAAATTTATTTTAAAGAGGTGTCAACTGACATCCTGAATCCATTCATGATTGCCAATCTAGTCAATCAGCTTTTCAATGAAGAGAGGCAGTAGGAATAATCACGTGGGTTCTGTCTGTTGTCCTGTGAAACATGGGAATCAAAAATCCATGCAATGTTATTCACAGCCTCTGAGAAATTACAGACTTTGAAATCTACTTAGACAATCAGAACTGGATAAGGTGTTAGTTACTGCTAAATATTTTGCCACTAGTCTTTATTTCCTTTATGGAAGATAAAAATTATCATCTGTGTCAGAAAGAACAAAAAAGAACGTACAGTTG
The DNA here is from genome assembly GCA_025331215.1 of Actenoides lindsayi. Lineage (NCBI taxonomy): Eukaryota > Metazoa > Chordata > Aves > Coraciiformes > Alcedinidae > Actenoides > Actenoides lindsayi. Next base: position 40,706 of record WTSP01011754.1, on the reverse strand, counting down.
AGCAGGAAGCAAAGATTAGTGAAAACTTGAGCATTCAACTTGCCACTAGAAAACTGTGGTCCATTAACAGAAAGAATGAAAGGTAGAATTCCTCTGAGAAATACGGACATTGCCAATGCAAACATCAGTATCTGAATAGTTTATTGTCCTAGTCTGAGCTAGAACAGAACTAGTTATGTTCAGTGGTTTTACTTTTCAGCTAAGTCACTTGTAACTTACTGCACTTTCTAAAGTTAACAGCATTTTTACAGACATTGTTTCTAGCAGTGATGGCACTTGATGTTTATAATTACTAGTAAGGATTGTCATGCAGAAAGGCTCTTGCTTATACTTGCTCCAATGAAAACCAAGGTCACTGCTAAATCTTGTATTCTGTGTTGAGGTGTTTCAAAGAGGTGGCGTCTTTTGGGAGGAGCGGACAGGACAGGTGACCCTAAACTAACCAGAGAGGTATTCCATCCCATATACACTATATTCAGTATAAAGCTGAGGGATGATGATGGTCAAGTTCTCTTCCTCAATGGCCAACATCCAAGGAGGACTCTGACCGTTCCCCCTTCAATCCCTATCTCTGTATTTTTAAAGCCAGTTCCTGAATCTGGTTCTTATCTGCCTCTGAGTCCAGTCTGGGTCTTCCCTGGTGCCTGCCCACAGCATCAGTGGTGATGGGGATGTAACTGCCATCAGGCGATAGGATTCAGTATTGGTTTTGTATATATTTGTATGCATTTAATTTTATTGTTATTGTTTCTTTAAAGCAGTTTTAGTTTCCTTTCCTAATCCATAAATCACTCTCCCTTATTTCCTTTCTCTTCCCCTTCAGGACTGGAGAGGGATTAATAGAGATGAATCTGTCATTTTCTAGTGTCTGGCCCAGCTCTAACCCATGACATTTATCTATATTCCTTTCCCAGAAAAGCACTCAGTGTCCCTGATTCATCTCACTCTTAGACATGGTTATGATGGTCATATGGATTGTGTCCTAAAAGTGCCCATTCTTTTCCATTGACCAGGAAGAAAGAAGTAGGATGCATAGTTTAGAAGTAGACATCTAGATTACTGGTATCTGAACCTAATTCTGAGGCCTCCAAAATACCTGTGCAGCATATTCTGGAAAGCATAGCCCTATGCAATACTAAACTTGCATTGAGCAATCTAGACATAGAAACTACCATGGAACATACGTTCTATTCTGACAAGAGTACCACGGCTCAGCACAAAATGGTCTGCTTGTGTGGACAAGCCCTAGTGTGAATAAAAATGGAATGCCCTAATAATATTTTTAACCCATACAGTGGCTTTTCTGCACAGATCTCCATCTATTTATGAATTGTATTTGTCCTTGTAACACTCTTGAGAGGTGGGGAATTATTCCTGGAGAATACTGGAGATTAAGAAACTGAAGTTTAAGGACAGAGATATAATATAAACTCCCTGTTTCAAATTTTGGCTTTAATGGGCAGATTACACTTTCACTTCTGTCATTTGGAAGACTACACTGGAAAGACTTCATCTGAGAGGTTAAACTTATACATGCACACTAAATATGTATTATCAGTTTTCCCCAGTGGTACAGAATGCTTTAAATCTCAGGGACAAGACTATAATAAAATGATACAAAGGTGGTCTCAGGATAGTAACATTCTTAAATTTTCTCTGTGGAGATATTAAATAGATGCGTACTGGCAGTCAAGATCTTGATTCAGTTTTATGTCTATGAAAAGTTGGCTTATTACTGCAATAAAGGGGTCTTAAGTTGCTTTGCAACTGTTGATAGCTACTGTCCCAAGAATATGGTACAGCTGGGGATAGAAGATGGAGTGTTAACCAGAGATGACCTTTGGAGTCCACTTATTCTGTCTGCAGTACATTTCCTTTTTTCTTTTTGTGAAATTCTTAGGTTCTTACACTACACAGTTTCAGTGTGCTTATTCCCAATTCATTTAGAGAGTATCTGATGTGATAAGGAATCTCTTGACCTCAACAAGTAACACTGACAGGTGTCCCTACTTAAAAGGAGGTCCTGACATGTAACCTGCTGCTGTGCAAGAGAGCTCAATGGGCTCCAGGCTGTCCACTATTTATGGAGTAAGATAACTGACTTTTAGTCATATTTACATATCAGCTACAGATGTTAAGTTTCTTCCAAATTTGACCTGAGTCAGGCATTGGCTGGTACTGTGGTTGGGGAGGAGCACTGCTCAAATTAGCCCTTGGCTACTGTTTTTCTGTCTCCCCTGAATTCACATGACCAGACACATCCATTACAACTGCCAGTGGTGATTCTCACTTGAGCAAGGTTATGGGCAATACAGGTCAGGTTGGATTCAGGTGGAACATGCCATTGCATTAGCACTTGGGCATTTGTTGGGATGAAAGTTGTGTGTGTTGCTGGGGAAATTTTATTGTGTTTCAAAGTATTCAGGTAGCACCAATATGAATAAATAGAAAATAATATAAGTAATATACTATTAACAAACTTTTTAAAATCAATGCTTCTTAAATTATGATATATACTGATAAATGAGGAAAACTTCTGATGATAACCAAAATAATTTTAAGTTTATTGATATCAGAGGAATGAAATCTGTGATTCTACTGCACTTAAAGAACTCAAGCATCCTGAATTTACGGCTGCCTAAAGCTTAGTGGAACCTAATATTACTTCTAAAACACAGTCTTACTGATATTGGCAAACAGTTATAGAATGGAGACAGATTGCAGTGAACAAATGATGTATCTTTAGATTTCAGGTCATGAAAGTAGGGACTAAACCCCATTGTCTTCTGAGATCATATTATTTCTTTCTATTGAAGGGATCACAATACACACTTGAAAAGGAAGCAAAGGACCTAAAAGAACTTGGAAACTATATTTTAACCAGTAAAAGTAAATATCATTCAGTCTGGTGAAGCAATATGTTTGTTGTGTTCTTCATACTACGTGCTGTTTAATGTGGATATATATTCATTCATGAGGGTTGATAAATTTGAGTTTATTTTAAGAGAGCAAATATCTTATGGCGGGAAAAGAATCTTCAGTTTTTCACCTGGATTCTTTGTCAGTGTTGTAAAACCGATATTTTTTTCCCACATGTGTAACAGTGAAAGGATCTCAGTAAATAAATCTATATCCGAACAGGTAACACGGTTCAAAAGCATTTGGGGAAATTACATAAAGTTTTGAAAAAGAGACCCTTCCGAGTATTTGGACATCAATCTTGCATATCTGAGGACTGTAATGAGGGTTGCTTTCACTCGGTCGTTGAGGTAAAGTGTACTATGTTGTATCATACTGGAAAAAAACTATTACTTAATTGATAGCTTTTACAGTTTTTATACATGCATTTGCTGCAGAAACTTATGTGTGAGTCATGGGAATAAACTGCAAATGGCCTGAGATTGCCTGGAAAAGACATGAGAGTATCTATAATTATAAAGTATTTGAGTCTCTGTGGTAGCTTCTGACTTCACAGAAAAGTAATTAAAAGTTCTGAAAGGATGAAAGGAAGTTGAGTAATACTGTGTACGTCTCAGGCTTCAATTTCAGAATCTTGAGAGGGTGTTATTATCATTTAAAGTCTCTAACATGAGAAATTCAGAAATAGCTGTAAACAGTGGTATAACTTTAATTCTCAAACATTAAAGATTTGCTCTCTAATGAATGCATGATTGTCTTATCTCAATGTAGCATGCATCACCTTTTTCAAGCTGTCCAATGCAATCTACAGCACTGTTAAATTCAGATTAAAAATAAGTAACAATATGATGATAGTGGGATTTATATACTAACAGTGAACCAAGCACTGGAAAACAATGAAGCACTGTATTATGGCTGTGATGTTAGCAATAATGAAAGCATAAGCAGGAATTGAATGAGCCTGTCTTTTGAACAGTTATTAGTTGCTTTTTTTTTTTTTTTTTTTTATTTGAAAATCACTTCAACATATGCAAAATTCTTTTTTTAAAATTGTTCCAAAATTGTAGTGGGTGATATATTTCATCTGCTATCAGGTTTCTTGAGACATCAAATTCAACACCATATTGCAATTCACTTTTCTTTGGAATATATATTGTATTAATTACTTTAGTCCAGAAGAAAAAAAATTAAAGGTTGTACCTTTTATTATTTCAATAAATGACAAACACAGCACATACGGTTTGTCAAGGGAGAAAAAATAAAATGGAAATCTTCCCTAAATATATTATATCATCAAAAGAAATTCAAAATATGCTCCTTTATGTTTTCAGAACTAATAATCTTTATATTTAACATCTTTGATGAGAATTAAATCCCATTTTTGGATAATGGTAATTTAGGAAGCACAAGAGTCTTTTACTTCGAGTGTCACAGTATTTGATTCACCAACAGAGATTATTATACAGATTTGTGTTTGTGTTTATATTTTTGTCTAGTTTAAAGAAGAAATCCAGATGCTGCTGTCTGTACAAAAGAATCATTAGTTGCTATCTTCCATCTTAGGTGCATGGAAGCACCACAGTTATGTCCTGATGACAGTCTCCTAAACTTCAGTGACCCTCAGTCAGGTTTTAAGGTTTTAAGCAACTGCCTAAAGCAATTCCTGAAAAATTATGCTTTTCTGCATTGGAGACAAGATGCTTTATAATCATTATCTAGATAACCCTTGCAATATGTGGATGCAATGAGGAAGTGTGCAATGTTATCAACTGAAACTGTGTCAGTGTGTCTTGTGTGTTAAAGGTAGATTTTCAGATTGCCCTATTTCCATGAGGTTCTTAATATAGTTAGCTTTTCAAAACATCTCATGTTTTGTGAGAACACTTCTGCATATAGTGAGAGCAAAGGGCAACACTGAAGAAGTGGTCCCAAATCATCAGACTCTGGTGTTTAAATGTGGCTGCTTAATAGTATTTTAATGCCTGAACTGTAACTACCTCTATGGACAGGGTGAATTTAACCAGCTAAGTTAGAGTCATGGTACCCATGTATATTCAGTGAGGATCAATGCCTGCAAAAGGCAGTTTAGGAGAAACTAGGATTTTTTTTCTCCTGGATAGAATATGAAGTGTAAGAAGTGACCCATCCCAAGTAAGAAGTGTGGATGAGATTGCCCTTGGTTTTACACCCTCTGCCTTTCAGAACTACCTCAGAAAGCTTTGCACCTTCAAATGCCATCACCTACCCTACAGGCAAGGTGTTCATTTTTGCAATACATTCATATTTTATGTTTTCAGAGAACAAGTCTATTGAGCTGGAGCACAGTCCTCAAATTATTTCAAACTATTTCAAATACTTTGAACTGAATACAACATCCAGTCTCTCACACAATTTTGTCTTATGGTAACAAAAGCACAACACAAAGTCAGAAGACCCAAAACTGAAACCTATGAGGTCTTGATGCAGCAAATTTGCTATCGGTGGGGCTAGCCATGAGCAGTGCCTCCTGACCTATGATCATATTCAGCAGCATGTATGTAGCATTAGTAAACATTTGTGTTGAAGAAATGTATGGAGGTGTTGTAGTGAAGTTTCTGGAGATGAAAAGGAGTGAGGGAGAGCTTCCCACTGAGTCATGAGGTTCAGAATGTATCCCCTTGCCTTCTAAACTCCTGATGGATCTTAGGTAGAGCTAGATCAGATCTTGGTCCCAGACTCGGTCAACAGTTTATGTCTAACGTAAGGGATACAAAAGGTAAAGAATACCTCCTGTTCAGTCATGAGGTTCAGAATGGGAGCCTTTGCTTTCTAACTTCCTTCTCAAAGAGCAGTCTAAGTATGGCTGGATCCAATCCTAGTCCCAGACTTGGTCGATGTTTTATATCTAAAGGACTTAGACACATGGATTTCATTAGTATTGATTCAGCATGCTGTCAGTCAGTTAATGAGGATGTGTTATGAACAAAAGATCTCACTGCCTTGGGTAAGGAAGGATATATTATCAACCTTGAGAGACATCCCAGCTCAAGAGGAGATCACCAGCATGCAGCCACACTGCCTAGCAGGAAGAGCTCAAAGGACACTCACTTTCGGTGTCATATTTATGGGATAAAGTTGGCTTGTAGTCAAATTGCATACAATGAGAAAAGTATGCAAGAGACTCCCTGTTACCACAACTTTATTTGTTCCTTGATAAATGAGTCTTGGAGGAGCCACCTGCTATTCATGCATTAATTGCATGATTGATGTTCCAAGCTCATATGCACTGATGCTCACTGGGTCACTGATCCTTTGTGGGTTTCCTAGAGGAGTTCTTGGCCCAGTTAAGGCTCAGGCCTTTATGTCCTTTGGAGCCTGTACCAAACTACTGTGAGTTTGGTTAAGGGGTGGTCCGGTACATCTGTCACACACTGCTTCCACACCTTCAGCAGCCAAACCAAACATGGTTTTTGTGTGCAATTCTATTCCTTGATAACAAGCTAATCTGTTACTGCCAATTACTAAAGACTAAATTAGAAATAATGATGAAGAGAAAAACTCATTAAGGATAATAAGTTAAAAATAATGAACCAGTACCTTCTATAGCAGTGAAACCACTAAACATTTTATATCATATTAATAGTGCTTCACATTTTGAATAAATATAAGATAATAAGTTCTTGACAGATTTTAGTGAGGCAGGTAAATAAATATAATATACTTCTAAAGTATATTCTCAAATAAAATGAAACATTTTTACCCAGAGAATCCTAACCGCAGAACAAAATAACAGGGGACCTCTGCTGATTTTAAGCATGATTCAGTATTTTTGGTTAAAAAAAACCCCAACAAATAACCAGTTCAGTATTTCTATGCAATGATCACATTGCCTTTTTTTTTCTTTTTCTTTTTTTTTTTTTTTCTTTTTTCCCATGCCTCCACTGTCAGTTGGGCACATGTTTTGTCATTTATACAGAAAAGGTACTCTCCACAGGAAATTGGACATACTTCAGACTGATTATTGTAGGTAATGATTTTGTGAAGCAAAATAAATCTTTGGCTTGCACTAAGTAAATGATGAGAGGTGCCTGTTGCACTGAATTTTAAACATGAATGTTATTTTTAAAGCAACAGCTGATTAAGGAAAATATAATATGTAATTCTTTCAAAAAAAGTTAATGGTATTGTACTGGGTTATTTGCTGTTTCAGATAAAGATCATGTACAAGGACTCTTTGTAAATAAAATAAAGGTAAATAAAGAAGTATTATAATTTCTGTGTTCTAAAACTACATTTTTAATCTTGCTTCTTTTATTACTATTAGCTTATGATCTAACTTAAGGTAAATGTATGTGAAAAAATCACAGAGATTTTAAATACTATGACATTGCCACCTTAGAGAGGGCTAGCAGTAATTTTTCTCTGACATATATTCACTAGTAATCAGATTTCCACATCATATATTCTATGAAAGGAGAAAAATAAATAAATGGAGTACAAGATCTGACTCGTTCACAAAGTGATGTAATGAGTCTCCATAGCAGACACCCAGAAAACATTATTCTTAAAGCCACAACTTGATACAGTTCTTTTGAGATCAGTGAAAAGGAGATTCTCCTTGCTGCAGTTCTGACATATATAATGTGTTTACATCTAAGTGAGTCTTTTAGATACCCTTTGACTGAACACTAATATAAATGTAAAAAAGATCAGTAACTTGAATACTTGATGTTTTATTCTGAGTGCTATCAAGATTTTAAAGGTTTGTAATATTTTGCTTGTTTTTCTGGCACCGTAGTTAAATATATCTGAATGTAATTTATAATTACTACTTTCAATTTAAATATGTAAATGATATAGCATAACTAAGGGCTAGAATTTACAGAGAAACATATCCATTCATGAAATTCCCATTTCAGTCAAGAGAAAAAGGCTGTTTGAACTCAGATGTAAAGTATTAAATGGGTTAAACATTAATTCAGTATTTATTTAGAATTAATATAACTTATTTTCATTTTAAGAATTATATCGTGTTGGCACTTAGTCACATTTCTTATTTGTTAATGTACAATAACCTTCCTTTCAGGGCTCAATAAGTATACAGTTGGAAAATGTATTTTGAATCCTGATGGATCTTGGGTTTAGATAGTCAGTCTTCAGGCAATCTCTCCACTGCTTGCCATGGTACAAATATCCAAAATAAATAAATAAATAAATCGGCATTTAGTCCTAAATACTAAGCATTTTGCTGCACAATTGCTATCATCACTGCACAATAACATCTGACAAATAGGCTATTACCATCAGAGGGGAGGTTTTTAAATCAGGCCTTAATTACTTGTATTAAAGGCTTGGAAGGTAATCACTGAAATGATATTTTTTTTTCTTGTGTGTTTATGCTTCTGTCTGGAGACTTTAGAGACTTGCCAGTTACATTCTATCTACTACCTGTTGTGATACACTGGTAAAGAGATAATATAAGCAATTAGAAAAGCATTGCTCAGTCCTGAAGAAGTATTATTGCCTTAAATGAATGTTTCCAAAGGGAATACACAACAGTGTTTCACTGACATTTTTTTGTTCCTGTGTTTTCCCAAAGATACCTTTTGTTTCTTATGTATCCAGTCTAATCAGTAACTCACAGGTGGCTGCAGAATAGTGCTAGTGCAGTAAATATACTCCCTCAGGAGTAAGTAACATTTCACAGAAAACAAGGTCAGTCTATGACTCCTTTATTTATGATGTCAAAACAAAGTATCTTAAAAGCTCATCTTGTTTCGATTTAATGTTATATTTCTTAGCCATTTCAAAATCTGTAGTCTGCCCTTAGACTTGCCACAGTGTTACACACTAAGAGTGAGAATTACATGCATGGGCCTCACCTCTTAGCATCCAGATATAAGCTCATGTATCTTTCACTTACTGTGCTGTGTTGCATACTTTTTCCCAACCTGAGACCCTGTGTGATGGTCCCAGCTGGCCACCCTACCCAGTGACTCACTAGGTGCTTCTCATATGGGGAGACAAAACATGGGTTCTTTTAAGACAAAGCAATGCACACAGCCTCTCACAAGGCAGAATTATGAAGTGAAGCCTATCTCTTTGTCCCCTGGTCTGCCAGGAGGTCTTCTGCTGTTTTGGCTCTTACCTCTGACAAAATAAAGTGACCCTGAAGTTTTCCACACTGTTAATGATTTCTAATACAGTAGGAAGGGATCTACAAGTGCTTACTAGAAATAATAATGAAACAAATTAGAGAAAAAACACCACCATAATATACACATGACCAGTGCCCTTTTAACTCTTGGGTGAGTGTCCTTCCCTCCTCAGGAAGTTTGATCAGTGGGCTTCTGCCCTGTTCTTGAAAAGTTTCCACTATGGAATACCTCTACTTTGGACAGTGAGCTCTGGAACGCAACTTGGTGGACATGAGTTCTCATATCCAAGGATGACCCCACACACAGAGGTTGGACACATCCACACTGTATAGCATTTTGTTGTGCATCTCTTCTGGGCCGCAGGTGTAAAATCTAAGACTAAAAAAAAAACATATTTAATGTCTGAATTTTAATGTGCAGCTTTTATTTATTTGTTTGTTTGTTTGTTTGTTTATTTATTTATTTTTTAAGTAGAAGTATAACACAGCTCACCAGAGTGATATACTTTTAACATGAAAGCGAACGTAAGGATTTGTTGCCCTATTGTCTGACATGAAAGCATGTGATGGCATTTGAGGAGATAAAGTTTACTGGGATGTTGTTGGAAGATAGTGTAGGAGAGTAAAAAAAAATGTCTGATACAGTATTTTATATGTACTGCTTAACTCAAAAAAAAAAAAAAAAAAAAGAGACCAAGGTTCGGGGGTAAATCTAAGTGCAAAATTATTTGACAGTGTAGATGTACCCTTCATTTGGTTTTGAATAGATCTATGTCTATCTAGATTATGGCTCTGAAAATCTGAAGAATTGAGTTCATGAGAGTACTAAGAGCTTTATGTATTTTTCTTGTCTCTTTCCACAATCTGCAAAAAATATTTGCAAAGTAAATAGACCATGTAACTCCTTTTGTTTTTATGAAAAGGCTAGGTGACCTTTAGAAAAAAGTATTGAGAATTTCTGTTCAGGATCTAGATGTGTTTAGAATTTATCTGTAAATCTTATTTCTTGGAGTTGAAGTAGGAGAAAAAGCAAGTATTTTTGCCTTTATACTCAGCCCTATAGAGCATAATATACTCAGAATGAGATGTAGGAAAAAATAAAAAAAAAAGAGAGACTGCAACATGAAGAACGTACAGTTATGCAGATTATAATCTGGGTTTTTATATGGTTTGGTTTTGTTGTTTGTGTTTTTTAATTAATATTTTGTTTTGGTTTATGTACTATTTTTCTTGTAACTTGTCTTACAGCTTGTCTTACTGTTTAAAGGGACACTATTCATCAGTTTTCAAGCAAAAAAATATTCCTTGTTTTCCCCTTAATGTGTTTCTTAATTTAACAAACAGCTGGTTTTACATGTGATATTGACTACTAAAGGCTCAATTATAACAAAAAGCAACATTCATACAAGAAGAGTGTGGATTTTTTACTTACCAAAGAATGCAAATTAGTTTGCAAAACCAGTAGTGTGGTCAGCTCAAGTCAAAGCTCTCAAGCACATTTTTCCCTCTGTTTTGATAACATGTAAATAGGAAAGCTCTTGGCCACCACATGTTGTAAAGTGAAGTAGGAACCTGTAAAAATTATAGCAGTTGACTTGTACTGCCATTCTGTTTTCTTTAAAAACTGAAGAAAATAAAAAATTATTAATATGTTAAAATTAATACATTGATACTATGTCTTATGGTAAAGAGAAACAATAGCTGTGCGTGCTGTCAATTAACACTCTGCACGGTGTGGATAAGGTGACATTTATCCCCTCTGCAGCCTGTTGCCACCTTGATAGATTGCATGTCTGACTGGGCAAACCAGCAAGGAAATCAATGTCTAAAGACTACCTCATATTGTTTGCTATCCTTGTAGAGATGATAGCTCCTTAAGGAAAGCTATGGGTGGTACTTACTACATTAATCTCCTGCCAAATCTATCCACAAGATATGCAGTTGAAATAAAAATGAGCTCAGTTGATGGAAAATGAAAAACAAAAAATCATGAAAAACCTCAATTAATAAAAGGCTGAAAGAAACTTTTGCTATTTAGTCTAGAAGAAAAAAGAGAAAATTCCAGTAACACACATGTAGAGAAGCTCTATGGACTCATGCAAATGTTCCTCAAGGAGATCTCTACTTAACTGGAACTTTAGCATCAGAAAGTCAAGTTGATTTCACCAGGCAGTGAATAATGGGAAGGTTTGTCTATGTTGTCCATTCCTTTAGAATTAGATTAGATTTATTATTTAGATTAAAGAAGACTTTATCACCAAAATGGGATTGCTTCAAGGACATGGGTTGAAAAAAGGTACATCTTTGTATGGGTACATTGGGAAGCAGATGGCAGAACAAATAGAATAAAAAGTCTTCTATATTATCTCAGTTTTTAAAAGGAGTTAAGGAAGTTTCAAGTAACAGTGGACATTTTGTCCTTCTCTGGTAGGGGGTTAGACTTAATGATCTTTGGAGGCCCCTTCCAACCCCTAACCCCTTCCAACTTCTACTAATTTTAATATATTAACATTTTGTGATTCTGTGATTTATGCTAGAACTCTGCAGTATGAATACACCAGAAACACTAATCAGTGACAATATCTAGGATACCATTGTTGTTTAACCCCAGCCAGTAGCTAAGGACTACACAGCTGCTCTGTCAGTCCCCCCCATGATGATATAAGGGAGAGAATCAGAAAAGTAAAAGTGAGAAAACTCATGGGTTGAGATAAAAACAGTTGGATAGGTAAAACAAAAGCTGTGCACTCAAACAAAACAAAACAAAAAATTCATTCAGTGCTTCCCATTGTCACGCAGGTGTTAAGTCATCTCCAGGAGAGCAAGGCTCCCTCACATATAGCAGTTACTTGGGAAGGCAAACACCATCACTCCAAATGTCCTTTCTTCCTTCTTCTTCCCCCAGCTTTATATGCTCAGCATGACATCATATAGTATGGTATATCCCTTTGGTCAGTTGGGGTCAGCTGTCTCAGCTGTGTCCCCTTGTAACCTCTTGTGCACTCCCAACCTACTCACTGGTGGGGTGGCATGAGAAGCAGGAAAGACCTTGACTCTGTGTAAGCACTGCTCAGCAGTAATGAAAACTTCCCCACATTATCAATATTACTTCCAGCACAAATCCAAAACATACCCCCATACTAGCTACTGTGAAGAAAATTTTCTCTATCCCAACCACAATCAGCACAGACACTATCCAGCAAGAAGTAATGTAATTAAGTATAATCACTATGTTTTTGCCAAAAATGAGTTCATAGCCAGTATTTGTTGGGGGTTTTTTGGTTTGTTGTTTTGGTTTTTGTTTGGTTTGTTTGGTTTTTTTAGGTAACAAAAATCTGATGAAAGAATGAAAGAAAGTCAGACATAGTATGTCCATGCAGTAATTTACAACTGCATTTTCAAAGTACTGCATAGGCTGTTAGCTAAGCAATTCCCACCAGAAATGGCAAATGAAACCTTATTTTCTGCTTTCAAATTGTGGGTGTAAGAATGCTTTTTGTTGGTGAATACATTAGTGATGATATACTGGTTTGGAATTCCAGGAGAGAGGAAATGTTTTAAACAAATGGTCAGCGGAAGTGAATGACTATGGATGAGTACTAAAGCAATTCTGTTCAATTTGTAAAGCAATGACCCAGAGGAGGAGGTGTGCAGTAGAGAGATAAAATTTCATGATAGTAAAAAACAGAGAGTCATAGCAGTTATTGATAGAAAAAGATAGTATAGTACAAAATTACTTGGATAGACTAATTGCCTGAACTGGCAAACACAGTTCAATACTGAGAAATTTAAAGCCCTGTAGCTAGAGGGAGTTTCATACTAAAAATAAGAAAAAGAAAATAATTTAAATAACCAATCACAGTAGAATTCTGAGAAGCGACTGAGATTATTATAAAGAATAACCAAACATTTTATTTTTACTTTTTTTCCTATGCAGAATTACAGTGTATCAAAGTGTGGTGTGAACTGCCCTTCATGTACTGAGAATAAAACTGCATGAACATGGCTGCACTGGTATTTTGGGAGTCTTAATGGATGTTCTAAATTCACCTGGCAGTTCCGAGGGTGATGGCCTAAAATACACTGCACTCCTAGTCCCTGCCTGCACATTGCTGTTGTGTCCCTGGGAATTTTAATTTGTCTTGTTGTAAGCAAACCAGCAATATACCAAATCTCAATTGCAGAATCACACAGAATTTCTCAGGTTGGAAAAGACCTTCAAGATCATCAAGTCTAACCTTAACCTAACCCTACTACCCTAACAACCCACTACTACAGCATATCCCCAAGCACCACATCTGAACGATTTTTAAGCACATTCAGGGGTGGTGACTCAACCACTTCCCTGGGGAGCCTGTTCCAGTGTTTAACAATCCTTTCTGTAAAGGAGTTTTTCCTGATATCCAACCTAATCTTGCCCTGGTGCAACTTGAGGACATTTCCTCTTGTCCGGTCACCTGTCACCAGTAAGAAGAGACAAACCCCCCTCTCACTACAACCTCCTTTCAGGTATTTGTAGAGAGCAATAAGGTCTCCCGTCAGCATCCTCTTCCCCAGACTAAACAGCCTCAGCTCTGTCAGTCAGTCCTCATAGGGTATGTTTTCCAAACCCTTCACCAGCCTTGTAGCCTTCCTTTGGACCTGCTGCAGCACCTCAATGTACTTTTTGTATTGAGGTGACCTAAATTGAACACAATACTTGAGGTGGGGCCTCACCAGTGCTGAGTACAGAGGCAGGCTTACTTCCCTGGTCCTGCTGGTCACACAATTTCTGATACAGGCCAGGATGCCTTTGGCCTTCTTGTCCACCTGGGCACACTGCTGGCTCATATTCAACCGACTGTCAGTCAACACACCAAGGTCCTTTTCTACCAGGCAGCTTTCCAGCCACTCTTCCCCAAGCCTGTAGCATTGCCTGGGGTTGTTGTGTCCAAAATGCAGGACCCAACACTTGGCCCTATTGAAACACATACAATTAGCCTCAGCCCATCGATCCAATCTGTTCAGGTCCCTCTGTAGACCATTACTACCCTCCAGTAGATCAACACTCACTCCCAGCTTGGTGTCATCTGTGAACTTACTGAGGGTGAATTCAATCCCCTCATCAAGATCATTGATAAAGTTGTTAAACAGGAGTGGCCTCAGTACTGAGCCCTGGGGAACACCACTCACGACTAGCCACCAACTGGATTTAACTCCATTGACCACAACTCTTTGGGCCCTGCCATCCAGCCAGTGTTTCACCCAACAGAGTACATGCCTGTCCAAGCCATGGGCAGCCAGCTTATCCATGAGGATGCTGTGGGGGACAGTGTCAAATGCTTTACTGAAGTCCAGGTAGACTACATCGACAGCCCTTCGACTAAGCAGGTCACCTTGTCATAGAATGAGATCAGACTTGTCAAGTAGGATCAGCCTTTCATGGACCCATGCTGACTGGGCCTGATCTCCTGGTTGACCTTTAATTGTTCCATGATGGCACTCAAGGTTATCTGTTCCATAACCTTCCCTGGCACTGAGGTGAGAGTGACAGGTCTGTAGCTACTGGGATCTTCTTTTCAGCCCTTACTGAAGATGGGTATCACATTTGCCAGATTCCAGTCCACAGGGACAACCCCATATTTCCAGGACTGCTGAAAGATGATGGGGAGTGGCTTGGCAACCTCATCCACCAATTCCCTCTGCACTCTACGGTGTAATCCATCAGGCCCCATAGACTAGTGAGTGTCCACCTTATGAAGCAGGTCCATAACCATTTCCTCATGGATTATGTAGGGCTTGTTCTTTTCCCCATCCTTATCTTCCAGCTCAAGGGACTATGTGCCCAGGGAACAACTAGTCCTACTATTGAAGACTGAGACAAAGAAGGTATCAATACCAGACTTTACAGGAGAAGGTGGTTTTATTTTTAAGCGAACTGATTCCATTCATTCACACTCACAGTCTGCTACCTATATACTCATATATACCAGGATATGTATGCAGGCTGTCTGTCCAACATTCCTGTCAGTGACCTGAAGGATAAAGAATGCCAGCTGTCAAGTCTTCGTCACATCTCATGGCTTTCACTTAGTTTGGCAGCCATATTGTTTTGGGTATGCTTTTTCATACCTTCTAGGAGGTTACAGTGTTTGGTTTGTCTATTCTATACCAGCTGCATGAGTTGTTCAGGATTTACTCACTATACTTTGTTTCTTGATTTGGGTTTCTGGGCTCTGGGAGACCTGTAAATCTAGTGGACGTGTATGCCATTCTCATAAACCCTCTCTTGGTGTTTTTCCTTCCATTTTTCCACAACAGATGTTACATTTCATCCTTCACACATCTTAATATTTCTATCACAATGTCTCTACACTGTTGATTTGCTGTTGATAATATTATCTCATATTACAAAGACAGTTAGGACAGATGGACATTCTTGGTCCAAGAACAATCCTTTCTTGGTGGCAAAAAATATGCCCTAAAACAGGCCCCAAAACAAGAGGATTCAGGAGAGGATTTCTTTCTTGTTTCACCCACAGCCAGACAGAAGGTTGTTTCACTGTATCAGAACAGATGTGTGGCAGTTTTTTGTTTTGAGCTGTATCTCAGTGCTTCTGGGATCATACAACAGTTCAGGCTAGAAGGCACCTCAGGATATCATCCATCCACTTGCTGAAAGCATGGTCAGTTACAAGGTTATGTTGCTCAGGGCTTTATCCTATTAAGTCTTGAAAATCTCCAAGGACAAAGAGCACACAGCCTCATTGGGCAAACTCTTTCAATGTTTGACTGTCTTTGTGGTGTGGTAAATAGAAACTACACTGCAAGGCTCAAGCAAACGATCCATTTGAGCTTCACTTGTGGGTCTAATACACAACTATTGCAGGTGTTCAGGAATACAACGGAAGAATGCACTATTACAACTTAAAAGCAAGAATACACTATAACAGCCTAAAAAGCACACTAAATATTACACATGTGTTAGTTAATGGCCTGCAGATATGAGCTTACAGCATGCTAAGTATTCACTTACCCCTTCAGGAAAGGGCTCTCAATCCCCAAGAAATGACCTTAGCTGGTGTCCTGACCAAGGGGAAAGGGTCTCCATACAGGTGAGATGCAGCATTGGAAAGACAACTCCCAGTTCCTAACCTGAACATTAGGGGTTTTATCCCTTCATTTCTGTGACTGTGGGCAAGACTATGCCTGAGTGGGTTATACTGTCTGGATACATAAGGCTGTCAGCTGAAACTGACACTTAAACCCTCCATCTTCTCTTTATCTTACTTTCTCAGGCAACTGAATAGTAGTTTAGAGTGTGACTCAGGGAATATTATTTGTTGAGAGATTTCAAGGTTCAGCTCAGTGTTTTAAACGATGCAGCACTGCCCTGTTTGGTCTATGGCATATGGACAGCTTGGTGCTGAGATACCTACCCATCTCCCCACAGGTCATCTCCGCGTAGATAGGGCCTCAAAGGGATACAGTGTCGGGTCACTTTTACAGCCCCCCATGAGTCGCCTGCATGCACTAGACATTACAGAAACTTGTTTATGAACTATGAGCCAGACAATCCATACATATGGTGAAAAAGTTATTTCTGAACAAGGTAAATAGATATTGCTCATTGAGTTTTGTGGAAGCAATTTTCAGATTTTCCTGATTAGAAAACATATGGTCTGATTCAGAAACAGATGATTGTGTAAAGTGGCAGAGAGAATTGTATGAGTAAGGCAAATGACTGTTTGCTTTCACAGGCCATTCACAGGGGTCTTATTACACTGCAGTAAATTCTTGCTTTCACCAAGAATGCCAGTCATGCCAGTGGACCTGTTGCATGGATATTTTATGTTGGTAGCATGGATCCTAACTTTAGGCCCATGACAAATAGATATCTGAAATAAATTTCATTAACTCAACATGGGAATGTCTTCTCTCTGTGGGAAAAATAATATAATTGCGATTCAGGGAAAAGTAATAGAGGGAGCTTCTCAGCTAATGGTGAGGTAGATCTCCAGACTGCATGATACTATGCCAGGTTACATCCTTAGAGGAACTGATCTGCTTAAAATAAATCTAAAGAACATGATTCCAAACCCAAAGGGAAACCATCACCATCTGAAATGGGGTTCAAGGAGATAAGAGAGATAAGAGAATCTCTTTCATGGATGTGGCTGCATTAAATGATGCAGAAGTTTACATACTGTTTCATGTCAATGTCACAAGTAACTACATTGAAAAATGCCATTAACACTGGTAGATTTATATTTATTTTCAGATAATCAGAGACTCTGTGGTTGATTTTACCTCCCTACTTTCACAGAACAGGTAGCCTGAGGAATTTTATGGCTTCCATGAGTTCATAATATGCAAAGAGCCAATAATACACGTGATTGATGAGCTGCAAATTCATGCAGACCTGTTATTGTATGTTAGGCAGTCCAGCCCCCATTTCATTCTTTCAAAGCTTTCTATGTTTTCAACATCTTTACGAAACTTTTTAACTGTGAACTTTATACAAGGAATAATATCATAAAAGCTATTAATTTGCTCTCACCTTGACACTTGTCTGATTTTTTTGCAGGATTGCATGCCTGAGCGTTGTGCAGTAATGACATGGGTGTTCCTTACATGTAGGAAAGGATTCACTTATCTTTAGACATCTCGAGTGAAACACCTGTGCATGGGCTAAGAATGGTAGGTTCCTTTCATAACCAGACAATAAACGTCTTCAAAACATGGGTCATTCTAAACTTGTTACTTTAGATAGCTATCTCTGGAGGAGATCAGTGCCCTTCTAGAGGTACCTGTTTCTTCATTGTCTGTTAGAGGAGACAGGATTTACCTTAATCTAATCCAGATTTAGACATCTAACTTGGATTAAGGAAGATAATGCCTACCATAGTGTTTTTATTATTGCATTTTTATTTTACTGCTTTCCATACAACCATTTCTAGCTTTAAGCAGATGATCTGCATTCCTTGTTCTAACTTCCAAATCACCTTGCCAAGTGATACAGATCTGTTTGCATATGGAAATGAATAGATTCAACACAGATAACCAGAATGCTAAAGGGAACACAGAAACTTGGAACTCCAAGAAGAGAGAAGCTGAGTGTATAGCAAATGATAAGTAATAGTGCTTTGCTCCTTGAAGAAATTGCTTAATCTCTGGGCATAACTAAGATAGGGGATTTATATTGTTACTGTTTCCTAAAAGAAGCTGGAAGAATTGTTTAATTCTGCAGGTAACAAATTACTAGCCACCAGCAAAGGTAGTAAACAAATGAAAAGGACAGATAAGAAAGCAAAGCTGAATTTCAGCTGGAGTGAAGCAAAAGTTCTTCACTGATATTTCAGTGCCTAAGAAGATATTCTCCTTGTGTTTAATTTTATTTTTTTTTAATAAATATGAGGAATTCTAATTTATGATTTTTTAACCTTTTTTTAATTATTATTTTTTATTAGCGGCCTCATTTGTAGCTTTGTTAGCTCACACCTGTGAGGTAGAAAAGACAACACCAAAGAATTCTAAATGAGATTTAGTCGTAGAAAATATTCCTTAGTCAACAAAGAGGATTGCTCTGTGACAGTTTGATTTCATTTTTGATCCAAAATGTCATTAATACTGACATGTTGGAACTGATGCTGTGAAGTATAAAGCCTCACATACTGCAGTATTTTTTACAGCAAGAGGTGGACACTATTATTCTGCAGTCTACAAGGACCCTTCAGGGGTAAGATGGAAGTCCTGACTCCGTTTCTTCTCTCCTGTTAGTTGCTTGGCCCATTCCCTGACCACCTGCAGAACTCTTTATGCTACTATTTACTTTGTTTTTCTGAGGTGAGCTCTAAGGAGAAAGCAGCAAGATGACTTCAGACTTGCTGCATAATGTCTTAAGATCTGTTGTTCAAACAGGGCAGCCCTAATGTAGCACACTGAATAAAATCCTACCTTGGACTGACTCACAACCTGGGTGTCAAATGAATAGTCATGAAGGGAAGGCAAACTTCAATAACTTTAAGGGCCTCCTTGCACTCTGAGAACTGCACAGAAACAGCTGTGATAATCTGATGACAGAGGAGTGAAAAAATTTGTAGGTGGAGGTATGAGGTTTGATTCGACCAGCTAGCCAAAATGAAAAACAGAAAATTCATACAGGATTTAAGCATACAAGATTTTCTAAATATGTGATTGCACTGAGGAGCTACATTTGAAGGAAAAACTCCTTGTTTCAAGGCATTTCTGTTTACAGAAAAATGGAAATTTTTCAGGTCAGTAATACTGTGGGCATCAGAAATGTGGTTTAAAGTGTATTTTTTGAGACACCTGCTGATATGGTTTACTTATCAATACAACTTGCAAAGATTTGTTTCATGTACCTTCCTTTTTGATAATACATTATATACTGGTGAAAAAATTTTGGTTTTACCCCTCACACTAGCAGAAGAACAATCATTCCTATTTTAAATCTGTCCCCACCTCTGTTCTAACTGTATCACAAAGACTCGTGGAATAAAGTGAATCTCCTTCCTCACTTGTATTTTTTTCCCTTTGTCTGTGTCTGCCTCCAGAGTACTATTTTGACAACACAGCTACGTTACCAAGAAGATATATACGCAGTTAAATATAATACTTGACATTTACATGCCTCTTTTCTTTCTTAGATCTCAAAGGGAACTATAAAGAAGTGTAAACACTCCTGTTGTCTTTTTATACATGGAGAAAGAAAGACACAGTCAGAGGCAGAACTGAGAACAAATCCAAGCCTTCTTCTTCTAAACATGTAAGTTTAGACTGATTATATTGTCTAGTTTTGGTTTTATGAGGAAAAAAACATGTCTTTGAGGTTCTAGAATGCAATGTGCAAAACTGCATGTAGTGATGTGTCTCATTAAGAGTTTCTTTGCAGAAATAGGCCATCTGAAAACTCTTATTGCCCTGTATAGTCTGCTTAGAGAGTTTCTGCTCAGTGTTCTTCCTGAATAAAAAAGAAAGGAGGTTATTTTCATGTCTTGGTTTCTGACTGAATTGCTGATAGCAGTCAAAAACCTTTCAGGGGGGAAAAAAATAATCTTTGCTGAGAAAAGCATAAAGGAAGTTTGTATCTTCTAGACTAATTCTATAACCTTTTGGCTGCAGATCTGAATATATTTATGAGTGAAGATGTGATTTATGCTTCAAGTGAAAACAAAGATGATAAAGATGAATTGGATCATCCAGTCCATTTGATCATCAAGTAAGCTGCAGTGGAAATTCTTTGATACAGAACAAAATCATATTAAAATGATAAGAACAGAATTAGCAGGGAACACAGAAGAAAGGTAAAAAATGATAGAGAAGCTTATTTTAAGAGACTAAATAACTAAAACCTTCTTGAAATGTGAATAAAAAATAGCTCCTTGTGAAATAAAGGCTCTGAACTTGATCTTGGGAGTTTAAATATCAAACAGGGCTGTAGAATTACATCAGAAACAGTAGTTCCACAAGCAGGCAATTAACCACAGTTAGGATCAGGAGCAGATAGTCAGGACATGATGTATTAAGCTCTTCCTTGGTATGAAATCAGAATTTGATTTAATTATTGACATGAGTAGAGCAACTCTAGGTCACATAAGGGTTTCCAGTTATACATTGTTGTTTTCTGTTTTCACTGACCTGTTTCATCATCTGCAAAATGAGGCTAATACATGACTCTTTCAGGAAGAATTATGAGTTTTGTCAAAGAAATACAAAAATCGATTTTTTGTTCTGGTGTTTACTATAGATTTGTTGTGACACTGCTCAGAAATTTCCCCCCCCTTGGGAAAAAAATTACAAAAATGAAATCTGAAAATCAATTTAAAAATGATTTTGTTTAAAGAAGCAAGTACTGGAGGTCTAAAGTATTTTGATTTGCAAAGGAAGACTAAAGTGAAAATCGCATAGGCTACAGATCCAAACCTCATATATCCAAATTTATGAATATTGAAAAAATCAGGGAATAACTATATTTCTTTATTCTATGGGGCTTAAAGAGGCAGATGGGTTTCAAACAGACATAAGAGGTGTAAATTAAACAGTTTATTTAAGATTCTTGAGCAGAATAATCTGAGTTGTGTTTATTATTGGACAAAAGAGAGACTACGAGGCACACTCTTCTTTTTTATCCCATCAGTAATGCTTAAGATTTTCCTAATTTTAGAATTCTCAGAAAAGCAAAAGAACCAACACCAGGCATCTTAAAGTCTATATCTTTCTCATGGCAATTACTAAAATTTAGTCCAGGATTTGGAAAACAAGTTTACCCTTTCAAAATAGTGCTGTGCATACCCATATTATGGTTGCTTGACTGTAAAAGTTCCTTCTGGGAAGAAAGCCCCTGAATCTCTATTAGAGCTTTGCCTTTTAAAGACAAAACAGAGTGGTTTATGTTGCTGTTTAAGATGAAAATGCTGGTTATTTGACACTTCACTGTGTGAAGTTATTACTAATTAAACAGCCTTGTTTTATGGAGTTTGTGAACTTCACAAGAAGTTTAGGAAGTAGTGCCTACACTTCATGCAAAAATCTAAAGTTAGAGGCTAGGTACTTACTTACGCACAAAGCTCTGGCCTTTCAGGACCTTTTAGCTTCCTTTTGTTCCCTACTTGACTACTTGAGTCTTTTTAATTTTATTTTTTTTTTTTTATCTTAGGGATTTTTTTTTTTTTCCATTATAAACTTTACAAATTCTCAACACAAAATTAGTAATCCCTGCATGATGTTTTTCTCGTAATGCTTGATGTTGATGCTGTGTGACATGAGTTAATATCAAGTCAATGATAAGTTCAAGTGCAGTAAATGCTTTAGAAGGGAGATGACTGGATCACTTCGATGGAAGCTGTTGGTAAAAACATACAAGGAATACAAAAAGAAGACAAAGAAAAGGAGGTCAATATAAAAATAAATGAGAAACAGTAGAGGAAAAGAGATGGTAGAAGAGATCAGAGATGCATTTAATGCAGGTAGACATCACAAAGAAAGCAAAGGTCAAAAAATTCTACACAAAACAGGGAACTCCTTCACATTACCTATGACATGCATCATTTCCATCTGTCTGCTATGTCAGGACTATTATCCACAAGCCTAGCTTTAGGCAAGTCTTTGAACAATGCTCTTCTGGGGCACCCATTGCATATGTAAATTCCAGCTTGCAAAATCACCCCTCTAATTCCTGTCTTTTCTATTGAGTTTCTAGCAGAAATCTATTTATGCAAATCCAGTGAAATATATTGTAACCTTGGGGAGGCGAGTTTCAAAGCAGAATGAAAGGGTGGGCTGTTTCACGTGTATCTGCTGATTTAATAACCTCTACTGACCTTTTACCTTTTGGTAAAAAATGTGTTGTGTAGCTCAACACAAGCTGGAAGAATGGTAATGCAGAGATGAGTCTTCTTGTTTCCACACTTAGCAAGCAAACTGATTTTGTTTTCACTTTTAAATTTCTTATATCTAAAATGATGGTAGAATGTGTAGTTCTTTTTTCTCTGGAAAAGAGACTATATGGTACAGAAATACATTTCAAAAATACATTTTAATGCACCTAGATATTCTTGTCCTCTGGTCTCCAAAGCAGAAATCTGAGAACATTATTAATCTATAATAGAAAATTTCAGATATTTAGACTGAGTTCCTCAGTGTTCTGTTCATTCAGAGGTTCTCAGTCGTGTACTAGCCAGAATGTTCAAGTGCTGCTTCCAAATTCAATGAAGATTTCTGAATCAATTATTTGCTTATAGTTTTATCTTTCTTATTTAGCTTTTCCTACCCAACAAGCATATTCATACCTTCAAAATAATAGATACCAATACTGTTCCCTCAAAAACCTCATTACTGTGTTTGAAGACCAAAGCAGAGTTTGGTCTTTTGTGAATAAGGGCAAAATATTTATTTTTTTCCTATTATAGGAAAAGTAGCATTGATAAATAGATGTCAAAGAGGAGTTCTTCAGTTCAAAACAATTTTTCCTGTATATGGACTCTGTGTGGCACTGATATAAACATGCTTTAAAGGTAATAACTATTGCTGTGTATAAACAAAGACCAGCATCTTCCACAGACTTTGCATTCAGCTTTGACTTAGATAAAGTGAATTCAGCACATAAACGAACACCTTTCCCTCATGTTGCTTTTCCTCTGCATTTTAGCTTGAGCCGAAAGAATGAAAAGAAACTCATCAAGTGAGATCTGGCTTATGGTGCTGACTGCTGGAGTCATGTATTGTATTGCTTGTCTCCTGTTGCTACTAGAAATGTATGTCTTGAACCATGAAAGCTGAAGCACATGTTTCCTTTAGGGCTTGGAAGAAGAACTGAACAGGTAATGGAACTGTTTTCGTGAGATGCACACAACCTCAGCAGGCAGGTCATGTATTTTGAAGATCTACTTAACAGTAACACTTAAACAGAAATTCTGGAGGGTAACACTTATCTCCAATATAATTTGAAACATGAGTTAGTCACTTTGTCATTCAGTTCAGTACAACAAAGCGAAGTGAAGGGTCATTGTCATTCAGTTCCTTGGCACAGGTACACAGCGTAATTTAATGGCTTGTGGTAGCCAAATATAAATTTAGCTGCAGAGGCCCTCATAGGTTTCCCTTTTATCATTATTCTGTAGAATACGGTAGATAATTTCCAAAGAAAATATGCCAGTACAGCTGTTATGCTGTTGATAACTTGTCTTTCATCTGTGAAATCGCTTTTAGACTTGGTACTTGCCTTGAACATGAGCACTACATCTTTGTTGCACTGGTGGATTCATTTGAAAGACACTCTACTGCTGTAGCTTGGAAAGGGTACTGTTGAATTTTATGGCTTTTTTTGACTCATGCGATGATCACTGAGGACAAACATCAGTGATAGAATATTTGCATAACGGTGTTCAGAAATAGTAGTATAAAGCAAATATTGTAAAAGTGGAGAAAAAGCAAAGGCTTTTTAGCACTAACCTATCTTAAGTACCATTCAGTATTCTACTGGCTCTTCTTTAGTGTCTGTTCTAGTAATACCTTCCCTGATTACAATATTTTTAATAGAAACATGCTCAGCTAATATCTCCAAAGTAAGCAGATATCCATCCCATTTGACAAATTCATTTGCAGAGAGGTAGGCGGCAAAAGAAAGAATTAAAATCTCTCTGGCCCCTGGGTCCATGTTTACTGCTTGAACTAAAAATGGTTCTCTGTTATCTCAAGCCAGAAAACATGCTTTCAGATTTTAGCCATGCTTTTTCAATACTAATTTAGGGTGATGTTTATCTCTAAAGAACCATATGATCTTAATTCAGAGAGATACTTGCTGCAGCCTTAAATTATACTGCAATCTCTAACTGATCAATGCTGTTTCCAATGTGTGTGTTGATTAAGAAAGAAAAAAAAAAGAGAGAGAGAGGAAAATATCAATAATAGCATGATGATTTTAACTAGGGTATGGGCATTACCATATTTACACAAGGGAATCATGTTGTGTATTCAGTACAAGCTGCAAAATTTTGTCATGCTTACTGTTGCATATATTAAAAAATATAGATTTTTAAAGAGTAATTATGATTTACTTATTCACATCGATTTCTAATAGGCAAAAATAAATTTATAAGCAATTTTTATTGTTTTCTACTATTTATTTTAAGAAGCTGAGATTATGATTCCTTGTAAGTCTTGCAGGTCATGAGCTAAAAAATTCTCAGCTACGCTAACTCCTCATTTGTGCGTGCCCAAGTTGTCAGAACTCCCTGCATCATTTTCAGATGTCTAAAACAGGGTGGGGGTATTGAGAGCTGTAAAATTACATTTATGCAAACCATACCATTGTAGAGCAGAGAACAGTAGAAAACCGGTTTCCTTTAAAAAAAAGTTATGCCTCTGTCCAGATCATTAGTCTGAACTCAAAAAAGCAGGAAAATTAGTAGATGCCTAGCTTTGCATCTGACTGTTCACTTTACTCATGTAATGATTCATTGATATAGGGCACTCACTTCATCTTTTCTGTTTAACTGGAAGTTAGCTCATTATAGTTTGAGAAGAAAAACTAGTTCTACACTTACACACATAGGGCCTACAGTAGTGGTCTTGCTGTTTGGTCATTTAAGGATACGAGTGCATAAATCCAGTACCTTTCTTAAACATTTGAATAGTGTGCTTTCCTCACACAACATTTCCCACCGTTTGGGGTGGTTTTTTGTTTTTTTTTATTATTATTATTTAAATTATTTTAGAGTATGTTTTATCCCTATTTTATCATGTAGTAAAAGAGTAAGAATTGATAATGTTGTGGACCAGCATCTGCATCTCCATCTCCATAATGAAGATTTACCTAGCCAATACATGAATATAATATCCTAAATGGCAACGTCAGTAAGACAAGTCTGACATGACAGTCACTGCATCAGAAGTCCTCATACTCCCTTTTGGCTTGGCTGTTTCATAACTATTATACAGTCCAGCAGAGTACAATCATCTCCAATGTAGCATTTCATATACATTACGCAGGCATGAATTATTGCTAATGCAGCATGCCTTTCTTCTGCATCAGTGCTTTTCTGATTATTCTGAGGAAGTGTTAGTGTACCCTACAAGTTTTAATAATTCATGTTTTGTGCAGTTTGTATTGCATAAATGTAAATTAGCAAAATGGAGGTCTTTGCAGCAGAGTTTAAGAGATGATATGGTGGATTAAATTGGTATAACTGCCAGAGGGTAGGTGTTGGTTTTAGGAATGGGAAAACAAACTGTTTCTCTGAAACTGCCCAGAACAGATGTTCTCATACTGTTGTCCTTGGATCACTATTGGTCTTAAGGACATTTGCTTTTTATATGTATTGATTCTTATTTCATTCTGTCTTTCCTTATTTTTAAACTCTACTAAACTGCATGCAGAGATGGCTAAAAGCATTCAAGCACTTCCGTAGTATCAGCTTACTCACTTGGCCACAGGCGTGCTATCTCACTGTTAGCAGGAGAAATCACCCACATAAATGAACCAAGGAGAAAGCTGTCCTGTTCTCTAAAAGGTACTTCTTGTTAAGTGGGTGATTAATCTCATCCAACATTAGCCATCTATAAGGTGTCTAAGTTAGTTGCTTATGTTCTATTCATAAGTAATGAGAACAGATAAGAATCTCTTAACGTTTCTTAAGTTGCACTTCCAGAAGTGCTTGTTGCTCTCCATTGTTTCCAAAGAGGCCTTGATATCTAGTTTACCTTACACTCTGATATTTTTAAGAAGTTATGGTTAGGTAAGATGGAGTCTATCATCGGGTATTAGAGTGCTGTGCAAGGAATACAGTACATTATGACGTGAATTTGCTTTCCCAGTTACTCAGGTTGGCCAAATAAAAAACTGTTTATAAGCAGTCTATTAAGACAAGATACCAGAACACTAAGACTAAGGGAATATTTTCCACACTTCTCAGAAGCACTTGAGGACCCAAAACTAATCCATGAGAATACACAGATCCATCTTCTTATTCCCTTCCTTCTGATAGAGACTCCTGGAAATCTCATACAGTAGTTATGACCAGTTGAATTAGAAAGAATGACTTAGCTCTGTGTTATTATTGTAGTTATATTTTGAATAGATAGTCAGTTTTCATACTAAATTTTTGCCTTTCTTGCTTTTTGTATGTTCATCTTTACTAAACTAGTCTCATACAATATGATTTCCTATAATGCCACGTGAAATATTAGGAATATGAATCTAAGAAACTGTCTTCTGCTCATATCTACTTTAATGACTCAGGTATCTCTGGTTTATTTGAAAACATGAACATATTAGAAATAAGGCATACTGAATTATTACAATTTTCTTCCTGGAGCTAGAAGCAGTGACTAAGCTCATTTGCATGTCAAAGTCCCTTACACCTTCAGCATGGTTTATTTGCAGGACTGGGTTCATTCTTTGAATTTGCATGTCTAACTTAGTGGAGGTATTCAGAATTTCATTATCTGTGTGCTTTAAAACCATGCTAAATTCTTTTACTAATATAAGGAGTTCAAAGCAATGAAACTTTAAATACAAATCCCTTGAGCTATTATGTAAGTGTCATATATTGCACAAAATTTAAATTAAGTAATAGTAACAGTAGAGATACATTAGTCATGGAACAAAGAAATTTTCTATGCTAATTTAAGATTGTTTTCTTGTGTTTAGATCTGCAAAGTTTCTTTGAAAAATGCAGTTCATCTTCTTAGTCCAGTGTTGACTTAATTAGGTCTAACCTGACTGTCTATGTAAAATTCAGCTTTATGTTCTGGGGTTTCAACATCTTTCTGTTTGGTACAAGTAACTGTGCTTTATTTCTAAATGCCCATTTTAACAGTATGCTGGTTGAATACTTCATTAGAAGAACACATAAATCAGAGGAGATTTTGTATTTCTGTAGTTTGTGTCTCTGTTGTTTCTCATCTGTCTAACAGCTGTAAATGTTCACAGAAGATTTAGATGACAGATATTTAACAGGAAGAAAATTTTCCTTTTGCTAGGCCTTCCCAGAAAGTTGCTTTATTTTTGTATACACATCCACATTGTGCATATATGTGCATGTATATTTGTTTTATATATGCATGATATGTTATACATGTTCTTTCTTACAATATAAACTATTTATGAAATGTATAATACATAGAAACTATTTATGATACATATAAATATATGTGATGGTTGCTTCTTAGATTAAATCCAGTTGAATCCTAGCTTGGTGAATGCCATGCACTTCTTTATCTGGTTAAGTCTAAAGTAATTTTCTAAGCCTCTTATGACTGTATTTAAACAATGCGCAATGAGATCTATTTGCCAAAGTTAGATTTTTAAATGTTACAAGTCTATGAGCAAATCACCATCTACACTCTTTATAGCAAATGGAGAGGAAATAGATTAAATTAACTGGCTTGTGGGTGTGCATATTTTTATTAAATTTAAGAGATTCTGGTGTGATTAAATGAATTTCATTCCATGTAACTGGGTCATAGAACTAAGTCTCAGGGTGTTTTTGAGCATGTAAAACCCAGTTTCTGTCTCTTTACAAGATAATTCTGCATTTTGCCTCAGATGTGACAGTCTTTGCAGACACGTTTACAAGACTGGATTGATTTAAAGATGAATTTGCACACCACCTACCTACCTACCTTCCTTCTCTAAACGTATTTATCCAAAATGCGTATTGCCCTATTCCTAGTTGAAATTCAGGCCACTAAGATACGTGCAGAAGAGTCATTTCTGCGATGAAAACGGAAAGTTCAAAAGCAGAGCTATTGAAATCAGGTTCTGGTCACAGACACCTTTTACTGCTGGTAATTATCTTAACTGCATCTTAAAAAAAATAATTTAGTCTATGTAATATGCCTTTGCAATATTGGTGAATAAAGTTAACCATTATAACATAACAGTTTACCTTCATTCCATTTTAACCATAGAAATAACTTACAGTTTTAGAGCCATAACTGTGACTGCTATCAATTGACACACCTGTCAGATACAAGAAATTATTTTAATGATCTATTTCAATAATTCCATTTTTTTGTTGTTTTTTTTTTTTTTTAAATTTATGAGACTCCTAGGTGAAATCAGAATTTTGTTGGAGGATAGTGTTACCCTCTGTAACAAGGTAGCGTATAATATATTTTCTGTGATTAGGTAATTCCTTATCTCTATGTATAGTAATTCCTGCATTTTGGATTCTAACCATTTTATTTATCATAATGAAATTAAACTGATTGAATAGTTCTGCTTTTGCTTTCCACTTTTTCAATTTGCATTACCTAAGCTTAGGTGGTTCCTCTAAACCACACACAGCCTTGCTTCTTGTTAACTGCTTCATGGCACTTTCAGCCATGAAGTAGGAAAGAAGTGACATTTAATATTGGCTTGATTTGAGCACTCATTTAAAAAAGCTTTTAGCTTTGATTGGAATGACAATACCATCAATTCTTACCCTTTGCAGAGCTTGCTGTACAATAAAAATGAAGTTCAGTCAGCTCCTATACACCTATGTGAAATTATAAAGAAGAGATAGTGGATGGCCTGACATCCAGTCTGGTAAGGGAGGGGGCACCACATTTTGTTGATTTAATTTTATGTAGGAGCTAATAATAAAACTATAGGCATTTAACCTATTAACTCATTAGCACATAGACAAACATTTAAACCTTAAGCAGACTTGAAATCCTAGTATTGGCTACTGATACTGTTACCTGAATTTAAGTCCATTCTTGGTCTTGTTCTTACCAGATAAACTGCTAGAACAATATGAATGCTTTAGAGTTAGATAAATTTTTTTCTTCTAATGAATTGTTTTATTTCTATGTTTATTCTAAAGGCTTGTGAAAATAGTCTTTACAAAGGGAACAATAGCAAAGTATAGTATCTTGCATCATTGGAAATATTACTGGGCAAAAATTATTGGGACTGAAAAATACAAGTATTTTAAAAAACAGTTTTCCCAGCATGAGACTTTTGGATAACTGATTGCATATTTTAATAACGTCCAAGATATATGGAAGGGAGATTCATGGCTAAGAGATCCAAACATGTGTGATGGTTGAAATGCTGTTGTGTGCCAATTGTTAACATACATGTGCTTTTTAGTGGTCAATGCTATAACTGAATGTAATTAATTACATATGAGTACACCTTTAAAACTGTCTAAAGAATTTATAACATTATTCAAAACTGTATTTAATCTCTATTATTTTAAATAGCCTGTATTTTAACCTAAAATAGCTATTATTTTTTTTCATTAATGTGCTTTCTGCTAGCCAACTGAGATTATCATGTGTGTGCCCTGAATAGAAAGCAAGTAAAAATGTGTTGTGTTATTTAGTTTGTTTTTGAGTTTGGCTGTGGTTTGGTTGGGTTTTTTTTGGGGGGGTGGTGGTTTGTTTGCATTTATGAGTGGTATCCTAGGGATCCAGAAAAAAATCAAGAATCAGGTTTTATAGAAATTAAATCTATAGTATGTGAGTAAAATAGTCATAGATTGGAGACACTGTGGATCAGATTAAAATATATATATATCATCTTCTCTATACTAGCACTGAAACAGAAATTTACTTTAAATCTTATTTAACAGTGCAGGCTATTAAGTCCTTGCACCATCAGAGTACTTCACAATAATAAGGAGCTGATGGATTTGATCACTGAGCTTCACTTACAAGCTTTCTCTTATATTCAGATTTAGCAGAAAACTGAACACAGAGCTTCTTTCAAAACAAATGATTAGTAAAATACAAAGATTCCGGGCTTTCTTCATGATTAACAAAGCATTTATTTTCAAACTGTGGAATAGAAGGGATGAACAGACATTATTGCTGTGTTATGTGCATAACAAGTGCTGAACTGATTTAACTTTGTTTTGTAAATAAATTATACACTTTTAAATCACTGTATTATCAGACTTAGCTCCACTCCTTAACCCAGATTTTTGTTGCTAGGATAGCTACTCTCAATGAGCTTATTCCTTAACAAAGGCAGTACTTAAAAACTGATGGAGAATTCCTTATTTCTCAGTAGATGTACCTGGCTTGCTGGAGTTCTCATTTTCATAGGAGTGTCTTATTTCTATTCAGGATTTTCTGAAAAAAAAAATCCCACCAAAACAACAAAAAAGCAACAAACAAAACAAACAAAAAATGCACACAAAACACACACACAAAACCAATCAAAAACCATCCAAACAATGAAAAAAAAGTGGTTTTGTGCTGTGCACTGCATAAGCAATGCTTGTCTAGATGGTTAGTTCTGTGTCCTGTCATGGTAGACTTACTGTGCATATTTCAGCCATGTGGGTACAGTTCATGTGTGAAACTCCGAAGTTTCCTTGCATTACATGTGCTGCACAGGTGATATGTTCTCCCTTTTGCCATTAAGTGAAAATGGTACTTATTAAAACATCCTCTTTAGTCTCCAAGATATTCTGAGACACTGCAACCTTTGCTAATCAAAGACATAATTTAGAGAAAAAGAACATGTTGACAACATCTCGTAATGAGCTAGAAGGAACATCAACATCAACATCAGTCTCAACTATGACATTGTCTTACTGTTCCTTTGTCTTATCTGCATTATATTTGCCATCAGAAAAATGGTAATCACAACTTAAAGATATTTTGGAAATATTCATTATTTAAGACTTGCATAAGTGCTTTCAGAACATGCCACTAAGTGGTGTATAATTTCTGAGTTAGCTCAGTTAGAATAATATTCTGAAGGTATAATGTAGAAAGGCTGTGAAGTTCTACAACTGTCTAGGAATTTTTCCTTACTGTACGTGAGAGCTTGCGGTGACAGTAGCATTCTAATGCAATATTTTTAGGCAAGCTCAGTCTTAGCAGCTATAAATCCTTTAAGACAGAATTAGTAGTTGTTCTGGTAAAATGCTTGCTGTTGTGTGATCCCATAGCCATAAGCATTCATCATGAAATCTTTCCACTTCCACCATGTGTTAATTCTCTGCATCTGACTATTTCCAAATACTTCAACAAAATATCTGATATGTCAGTGGCAGTGCTGTTTGCAGTCTCTTCCATTCCTTTCACTTCTCAAACTCCTTTAATTTTATGACACCATTTTAATAACAGTTAGGCTGAAAAATAAAAATAAAGCTGCCATCAGCTGCAAGAGGGCTTGAGAGTCCAAGCAAAATATTCAGGGATAATTGTCTAAAATCACTAACAATAGCAATCTTTATTGTCTCAATAGATCCTTTTGCCACAGAATAAGTTGAACACCCAATGTACTACCTCTACAATTCTCACTTTGAGGTCTTTTTTCTCCTTTTTATTCTCTTTCCATGAGCTTTATTCCTCTTCTTCCTATTCTCCTTTCTTGTCTCCACCTTGTGAATTTCTTACTGTTAAAGCTTTCATTTGTTCCAGAAGCTTAATTAGAAAATACTGAGACCAACCTGAGGTTGCAATGCTTTTTTTTTTTTGCACAGAGGTTAAGAAACACAAACAAGGCTAATCATTTTAGCACTTACTTCTACATTTTCAAGAGCTATGAAGCAGGCCATGATGACACTTCACTGCTTAATAATCGTTCTTTTTATTTGTTCTCTGTGAACAAAGCAAATACTTCATTGTCTGCAACACCAAAAATGTATAGGCGGTTAGAATAGGGAAGTATAGCTGGAGAGTAATTTCTTTATTTTCAATAACTATTGATGGAGTTTTAAAATCAGTATTGATTATTATTATTTAATTTATAAAAATAACAATAATCATCATAATCATCATAATAATTTAAAATTAGATTAAAGGAAAAATGGATATCCAAGCACCCCTAAATTTGGGGGGGAGGAAGACTGGATGAACAAGATTTTAGAATCATCCTAAGAAAATTAGGCTCTACTGTCACCTTAATGACTCAACACTGAGACCTAAACTGTCTTTATTTGCCTGTCTTGACTCAGTCGGAAAACATACCTGAATTGATTTTCAGTCTGGCAGAGAACTGCCTCGAACACACTACAGTAATGATGTCCTCATTCTTTCCTGCTTAGTTTTCTTGCAGAAAATATGACACTCTCACTAGAATCAAGACCTCCAAATCCCGTCTGCCACAGAAGGTATGAAGGTCCAACTAGTGGGCCAGAGGGTCACTTATACATTTGTCAATAAATACTTAGCTAGTTCAGAAAGACCAACTTAAACAACAAGGACAGAAAGAATTCTGTCTTCTTATTTCTCATTTAGCTTAGTATTTGAGACTCTCATCTTCAGACCCAAGCTTGAATTTCCTTGCTGAGTTCTGGAATGACTATTTTTCAATTTGGAAAAATGTTTTCTTTGCTCTTAATAGTGTGTCATGAGAGGTCATGTTTATAGCTAAGACAAAAAATTTTCAACTCTTTCAAGTAAGAGATGTCTTGGAACCTGCAGGATTACACTACAAGCAGGGCTGTCAAATAAAAAGGGCTATAGCATTACCAACTGGTGTAAACAAATCTATTATTTTCTGTTTTGTAATGAAATACTAAGAATGAATGTTAAATTTATTTCTTACTGGTGTAAACAAGATAAAAAAAAAATAAAATCCGTTTTTCATGTAGAATAAAGCATTAATGCTTTCTGTGATGTTGGTCCATAAAAAGTGCCCTGAGCAGCACTTTTCTGCAGCCATCTGAGAATCTCTTCTGGAACAACTGACAGACTCTCCCAGTGCATCTTTTGTACCACTCCATGTCAATGAGGAGATCCTGTCAGCTCACAAATTCCTGATGATACAACATATACACAGTTTTGTCAGCAAAGTCCAGGGGTGAGAGGTACTCATGGCAAAGGAGGGTTGAGTTGGAGATTAATTCAGTAAAGTGGACATATACAAATGATTCATTCAGTGGTGTTGAGGGAGCTGGCTGCTAACATTGTGAGGGTCCTATCATCTTTCAGAAGTTGTGATGTCCAAGGGAATTATCCAATAACTTGAAAAAAAAAGTATGTTCTGTCCTTGGGAAGACAGATTCTGGATCCATAGTGGTAAAAACAAAAGCTCCAGGAAGTGATTATTCACCTCTCCTCAGCATTTGGGAGGTGGCCTCTTGGAGTACACTGTCCAGATTAGGGCTCACAGCACAAGGAAGATATTGACAAACTAGGGGGAGTTCAATGGAGGCCCACCAAGGGGACCAAAGCACTTGAAAGGCTGAGGGCCTAATGTAGATTTCATGGAGCTATGAAATTTTTAAGCAGATGCAGAAGTACATTAAAATAATTGCACGCAGTCGACTTTGGTGACACTTCAGAATAAGTGTTAGGAGAGCTATGACACATATGCATGCTTTGAAGTATGCAGGTACAGCCTAAATAATTTTACAGAAAATGGATTCACTCCTCTCAAACTTGAAAGACAGAATCCTGTGGCACGTCGGGACAGTGACATAACAGGATTAGGACTTTCTCGAAGTAATTCTTATGCAGAAATGTGTGTGCTTTAAGTCTTCTTGTTAAACAGAGTTTCAATGATAAACCTGCTGCCTCCATGGATCATTGAACCTGTATATAGCAGAATCCGAACCAAAGGGCGTGTGTACAAAATGAGTGCTATAAGTATAGGTACTATATTTAAAAAAAAAAAATTAATCTCAGAACACTGAAATGTTATCAATACAGTTGTTGGGTAGCATCACAAAAAAATGGTTTGTTACAACCATATCTATCCCTTCCTTTAAACAATCTATGCAACAGGTAAAGACTCATCACTTATTGATACAGGTACAGAAAGGTAAAAACAGTAATTCTGAAGGCCAATTTTTGTTTGGTTTGTAAATATTTGGTGAAAGGATGTGATTTCCTCCCTCTCCCATCACATTATTTGTCTTTGTGAGAAATATTTCTTTGCCCATGTGGAAAATTCTCTTCATACCTCAGATAACATGGATTGCCCTTGATTCACTGAAATCAGCAATCTATAGTGACTTATCCTTGGTTGTTTTTTTTTTCCCCAGTAATGATGTAAAATATTAAATGAAGACGAGCACCTAAAGGTAAACCTGAATTCCCTAAAAAACCAAGCAAATATTTTAACTGAAATTAGGCACAGGTTTAAGTGGGTCCACCTTCAGTGGTTTTCAGTGGAGTTATCTTCTGAGATGTTCAAGTTTGGAGCTTAAGTCAAAACTTGGGAGAAATTAATCTTCTTGGATTCAAAGAAAATAATCATAGAATCATAGAATAGTTTTGGCTGGAAATGACCTTCAAGATCATCAAGTCCAACCTTATTCCTAGCCATATCAAAAACCACTGAACCATGTCCCTAAGCACAACATCTAACTGTCTCTTAAACACTTCCAGGGATGGTAACTCCACCACCTCCCTGAGCAGGCCATTCCAATGCCTGACAACCCTTCACTGAAGTCCAGGTAGACAATATCCACAGCCTTTACCTCATTCATTAAGTGGGTCACCTTGTCATAGAAGGAGATCAGGTTATTCAGTCAGGACCTGCCTCTCATAAATCCATACTAAAGTGGTAGAAGGGTTTGTGGTGAATGTTTTCTTTATTTACTTTCTGCTCTGCAGTACACTTTGTTAAAAAGTTGTGACTCTGTTGTGTAATTTCATTATTTGGCTGTTGGTATTTTGATTCAACAGAAAGTGCTTGTTGGAGGGAGGGACTCTGCCTTCCCACAGGTCAGCTAAGTCAGCTCTACGAGAGAGAAGCATCAGGAGCAGCTGAAGAAGAGTCAGGGTGAGTTGGAGTTTGCTTTAATAGGCAGAGACTAGGAGGGCATTGAACAGATGCGCAGATCTCAGGGTACCAGGCAACAACAAAAGTATTTTTCCTGTTGAGAGAGTTGTGTAGAGCTTGTGCAACACTGGGAGCCTGTATAAGTTATTGGAGCAAAGCCAAAGGAAAAGATACATTTTACATAGAAACTGGGAAATGACAGAACTTTAAAAAAAGTATTTGTCTTTCACCACAAAAAAATTCTATATTTAAAAGTTGGCCAATTTTTTTTTTTTTTTTTTTTTTTTTCCCCAGTGGTCCTTATAAACCAAAGCTACTTTGATGTTCTTAGTATTTTCACCTCAAGAAAAAAGTTCAGGCATATCAAACTCATATATCTGTCTGATACGGAGTGTCATTATAAAACACCTTGCATTCTATGCCATCTAGTACAGAATACATTCTCTACTGGTAAGCTGAGACAAAGTAAACCAGCTTCTTGTCCTGGATATCTACTTCCGTTTCTGAGATTATTATAGATATTGCAGTAGAGTAGGAGCCTTTCCTAAGATAACTTGGATATTTAAAATTCAGTATGATGTTTTTTAGCCTTACAACTCACAATGCAAGATCAACATTTACTTAAGAAGATGTTCAGGCATGTGTACGTTTTCCAGAATTCTCCAGGATAAAAATCTACAATGCTATGAGGTCAATAACACTTAGGAACGGATGCAAGAACACTAATTGCTGTGCAAAATCTAAGCTGTTTGGATGTTACTATGTAGCATAGGGAACGGAAATTCTTAATCAAGTTTCCTAACCTTGTCAATCAAGGTGCATTAATGAATTGAGATAAACAGACATGTCAGGGAATAATATTCATGGTCATTGACTACTATTCAAACATTACAAGTTTAACCAATTCACTATTTTAAAAATTTATATACATATTAAATTTATATTAACTTTTATGTGATAATAATTTATCCTTAAGTTAGATGTTGCGATACATGGTTTTATAATTATAACGTAGCATAAATGTATATTATTTTTCATAGAGTTTATTTTGTTTAGTTCCTGCTGAGAGCTATTAGGAACTACTCAATATCAGAGGAAGCTGAGAAATTCAGAATACGTTGTTTGCATATAGTCATCAATCTCTTAATAAAGTTTCTATCACACTGCAGCTGTTTATTTGATTAATATACTCTAGATCTTGGTGTAAATTTTGTTTCTAAGCAATATGCTTAGTTGTCCTTTGCCATTTTCTTTTTTCAATGTTAAAGGGTTCAAAGAAACTTCTGACATTTGTGTATGATTGCAATGCACTGTGAAATAATATTAATCAATTTTTGAGACTGAGCAAATGCTCTTATCCACACTGTATTATCCATTGGTATTATACAAAATAGCAAAATTACAAAAGTAAAACCTAAAACAACAAGTAAAATGCACAGCACCCAGGGAATCTGCACAGCTGTTATAAAAAGGCTTCTATTGAAGTGGAGCATGGCTTGTTCCTTTTGTCCACTTTTTTTTTTTCACATTTTCTTTGTGGCTGGGAGATAATGCCATTCATGTCTTTAAAAATCGTTGCTAATCTGATTTAATGGGTTTGTGATGAACACATTTATGTGACCGTGTCTGACATCAACATTAATATATTTTCTGTTTAGGTTTTCACAAACTGAATTTTGTGTCATGTTAGTCTTTATAACATTATTAAAAATGTGTAAAATAGGCCAGAACCTTTTACAGTCTTTGATGGATGTTTGGAACTGGGAAATGAGATATGACCTGGATGATACAGAGTGGAATTCAATAGAGTTAACAGAGCTGAAGTTGTCTATTTGAAATAAAATTAAAACACTTCCATGCCACAATTGCATTTTAAAAAGAGATAAATGTGGGTTTTGTGTAAGTCAGCATAGATTCATGAACACCAAGACAGGTCTGTGGAACTTTAGCTGTTAACCAAGATCTGTCAATATTAGCAGCTTCACCCTTTTGTTTTCTTTGCCTTTCAGAAGGAGGGGTTATTTTAAAAAACAACAGAAAACGTT
The DNA here is from genome assembly GCA_025331215.1 of Actenoides lindsayi. NCBI lineage: Eukaryota > Metazoa > Chordata > Aves > Coraciiformes > Alcedinidae > Actenoides > Actenoides lindsayi. Next base: position 3,421 of record WTSP01011754.1, on the reverse strand, counting down.
GTCTATATTCTATTGTGTGATTGCATTACTATTTTAAAACAGAGTCTGATTCCTTCAGATTTTGTTCCAGGTACACTGACTATAAATTGATTAATTTATGAAATTCATTACAAATCAAGTTTCTCTGGTTTTCTGTCGTAAGCAGTCTAAACAACTGCACAACTGTATCAAAGGTGCTTAGATCCATATCCTACAGGAACTATTCAGATTCATGATTGAGTGAAGAGGTCCTCTTTTTTATCTTGGATATTCAAGACTCATCTTGGGCCTTGCTATCTGCCTCTATTCTGGAGTCCCTGACTGAAGTTTTCAGTTAGAGGATGAAAGATGTGATTTATAAGAAATGAGATACTAAACTTTATCCAGAAAATATATACTGATATTAAGATGTGATTTTGGGTGAGGGCTTTAAAACAAGCAAACAAAGGTAGTTTTTTGTGTTATTTCTTATACTGTTATTCTAGACCCTCTTTTTCTTGTTTCAGTGTTCATTTCCTGCTTAAAAGTTTCTGTATTAGTTTTGATGCTTGCAATAACTATCATCATCTTTGAGTCCAGGAAAGATTGGTTCTCTGAAAAAAAACAATGGTAAATCAAAATCGTGGCTTTAAAATCCACTTTGTATAAGCATTATAAGATGCAAAAGGAACAGAAAATAAGATGCTTTTTCATTATCAGGTGAGCACTGATTACAATAAGATGAAGGCACTCCTTACACAAGATACTTGAGTGAGCATAATATAATATACGCTCACTATAAACAGGGCCATTTCAAGATGATGAGCTATCTAATTTAAACATAGAACCTGTCTGCTGGACATAAAACCTATGTTGGACCACTGTTTTTCTATTTTAATCTTTATAAGACATTATTTTTTTTCTGATGGTTTTACATCTCAGGATTAATTCTGACTGCAATGCTTGCAATTTTTTTAAATGGCTGTGCAGTCTAATTGAAAAACCCAAGGCTAATTAGTTCTTGGAATTTCCCTTTAAAAACAGTGAGTTCAAGGTTTATGAAAGGTTTGACATGGCTGAAAAATTAAATGCCAGCCACAAGCCATGGCCTGTGCCTGTGTGTAGCACTCTCCCTCCCTCTAATGGCAATACTGTGGATACATTTCTAATTCACTTGCTGACTTACTGATGGTGATAATGATCTTTAGACCAAGAAATCTTGTTTATAAAGTATCTTCAGTTCAGTAAAGGACCTTTCGTGATAGCTCATCATACCGTTGTGAATCTTGCTAGAGGTGGAGGTTTGTTGTAGTTCTAACTTTTCTCCTCTGTAATTACTGCTTGTGTTAGTATGGAATAGCTTCTGTTCTGTAGCGCCTAATGTCTCTGGTTTTTATGCCATTGACCAGCAAGTGGTGCTTTTTGTCATTGGAGAAAAAAGGTTGTTAGTCTTTGATCCTACAATCACTCCCAAATGATCTATTCAAGGGTTTTAAGGCCTCTAAGGGTAAGCAGGTCATTACAGGATTAGCATACAGATATGGGTTTTCTGTGTTCTGAGGCTTATCTTTATTATTCCATATTGTACAGCAAGGCAAAATGCCTGGGTAAGATCCAATCCAGTTAGGAGTGAGATGTGGGTGCCAGGACAGAACAACTACATCAGGAATCTGTTGTTCAGACAGATATATCGGCTTCAGTGAAAATGGGTAAGACAGCTTGAGTAGGGCTACTGCTTACAGGTTTTATTAGAATGTTATTTAAAATTATTTAAAAATTTTTGGTAGAAACTAGAATTCACAACAATATATGCATACAATTGCTTTAACTGGATGTATAAAGACTGTGGAGAGAGGAGTATTGCATCCTAAGAAATATTTGGGGACTGCAGCTCCACGAAGTATCCATTTTGTGATACATTCTTTAGTTTTTCCTACAGTTTTGTAGCCTATTTATTGACTTGAATTCTCTTTCTCCATGTTTTGCTAAAATGTAATGTGATTTAATTTTAGTAAAGTAACAATCACATTTAATTACAAATTATTTTCTTTTATGCATCCCTTTCTTTTTTTCTTCCTTTTTTTTTTTTTTTTTTTTTTAAATAAAAAAAGGCATTTAAACCAAATTTTTTTTTTTCTCAAATAATACTTAATTTCTGGAACTGATTTAATCTTATATGCCAGGATTTTGTATGAGAATTCAGTACATAATGAGTGTCATGCTCTTTTTAGAATCATCAATTCATGGAATTGTTCAGGTTGGAATAGACCTTTCTGAGTCCAACCATTAACCTAGCACTAAAACATATCACTAAGCATGTTTTATTCATATCAGGATCGAAGAACTTGATGCAAATCAGATTTTGATATGATTCTGCAAAGTAAGTAATATGCTACCAGTTGACATGTTAACTTGATGCATCAATTTGAGATTTTATGTATCAAGACTAGTGAGCAACGACAAAATACTTGTCCTTCCATTACATTGGGCCATACCGTGTTCATACGAGATATTCGGTGAATTAATCTGCTGCAGTTTTTCCACTAGCAAATAATGATTACTACAAAGTCATTCTCATTTTAGCCTTTTGATGACATTTGTTGTAGTCTCAGTGACATGTTATTACCCTTGTCACAATTTAGTGTAAAACATCTCTCACTCAAACACCATCCATTACCCTTGGGCTAGACTTGCATTCAGTACATGTCAGTAAAGGGGCAGAAGGTCAAATCACAGTGAATTAGCTGTCCTCTGTGAAAAAAAAACAACTCATCTCAGAAGATAATTTACCTCTAAATAACTGCAACATTTCCACTTTTGTAAAGTTAGAATCTATTTGGCTTATATACTGAAAGATCTGCTTGAAAAACATGTTAACACAGCTTCATGTTTTCTGGGTTGTCCCCAGATATCAGTTTGTGCATACTGATCATGGAGTGACATTGTCTGAATGCATATTGAATGCATATATATTGTAGTCTCAACAGCAACTCTGAAGCCCACTGCTTGAACTGCATTTTACTCCTCTTCTTCCACTGATGGTACAGGGTAAATTGTTCTTTGAAAAAATACAGTCTCTTGTTTTTATAAATCATCTCCTTGTTTACCAAATAAAATAGTTATTTGATTATCATCTTTGAAGACATTTCTTAGCCAAAAAATACTGTGAATTTACAGTCATTGTAATCCTGTCAAAGTAATTGAAACAAAAGACTTGTGGGAATTTTGAGCACCTAGTTAAGTCAGCCTCCTGAGATATATACATGTGTCACTTCCTAGCTCATAAAGCTGATTATATTATGTTGCCATGGCTGTGCTTTAGATACTTTCTTTGAAACACTGGGGTGACAGTTCAAAAAAGACTTCTTCGCTGTAGTGGGTCTGGATGAGCTGCTTTTCCCCATCCAGCCCTCATGCTGCAGTACTGGGAGCTGGAGGGTGTTGATAACACACCCGTGTTATG
>WTSP01011753.1:25235-35796 GCA_025331215.1 Actenoides lindsayi | reverse complement strand
CAACCTGTTCCAGTGTCTCACCACCCTCATGGTGAAGAAATTCTTCCTAATGTCTAACCTGAATTGACCTATCTCTAATTTTGATCCATTACCTCTAGTCCTATCACTGCCTGACAGCCTAAAAAGTCCCCCACCAGTTTTCTTGTAGGCCCCCTTCAGATACTGGAAGGCCACAATAAGGTCTCTGTGGAGCCTTCTTTTTTCTAGACTGAACAACCCCCACTCTGTCCCCATAGGATACCAGGGAGTGTGGAAGAACAAGCATTCATAGAGGGAAATGAGCACTCACAACTTTCCTGCTGTCTGGCATGGCTCATCTCTCAAGGAAGAACACTAGGGGAGATGGCTTGCAAGTTTGCGCAGAGCTACAGAAAACGACTGAAGCCTGAAGTTTGTAGGTCCAGCATAATATAGTTGAGTGAGAGTCAAGGGCTGATGAATGTCTCAGTGGAAGATGCTTTAAGAGGCTCGTGACACATCCCCCTTCTTTCCTTTCACATTCCTACGACATGCCTTTCCTTCTCGTGATTTAAACTTTATTTCTGTTCCCCTAATATTAAATTTATCAAATTTCATCAAAGTGGCTGCAACAATTCAGCACTGGATGAACCAATTTCTTTGTCTCAGTCTTCATCTCATTTTATGTGTGAAAAGTGCTGCAAGATCTGTTGAAGAGGGAAGTATAGATTAGGAAAAATCAGGGGATTAATCCTTTGGCCTGGTGGGTGAGACACTCATCTGGGTGGGTAGGAAATTTCTTCTGGTCTTGGAGGAGTTTTTAAATACCTTATACCACAGCAGTGATTAGGAGAATCACATGGTTTTATGCTTAGGGAAAAATCTCCTGGATGATGGAGATTTAAATATCAAGCATAGGCTCGAACCTGCCACATCCCATGGCTGTCCTAGCTGAGTATTATCTTTTGGCTTAAACAAACCCACCATCATAGTCATATTATGAATCTCAGGTCTCCTATTTTGTTACCATCTGACAGTAATAAGCAATTTGACACAACCTGCAATATCTCCTCTCATCAGACAAGCCACTGCCATAGGAGGCCATGCAGCACTAGTATAAAGGGAAGAACACAAGCAGATCAGCAACTGTAAAGGAGGGGCCTTCAAGATTTGCATTTCTTCAGCTTTTTCTTCATTACCATTATAATATCAACTAAGTTGGTATTAATGTGTAACACAGCATATGGACCAAACTAAGTAGTTGTCTTTTATATTGCAAGCCCTTGCAGTTCACAGCCCTTCTGAAATAAGATACATGAGAGCAAGAGCTTTGTTTGATCTTATTAACTCATCTTGTCTTACAGGTGAGTTAAAAACACCAGCAATGTACATTTCTAGTTAGGAAAAATCCAAACCTAATCTTTTATGTTCTTTGTTATAATCAAACTGAGATTAGTGTATATCTGTGTGACATGTTACTCTAGATTTTTTTTCTCTACTTTGGCCCCTTCTTGTGTGTTCCATCTACTCCAAAACCTAAAACCAGATGGAAACTTGCTGGTTCAGGGACCACATCTTCCGTTTAGAGTGTAGAACAGTGGCGCCTATGAGACACACATTACAAAGTTTAACTGTAATAATAGTTGACACTCCAGAAACTCAGCAGGAGTCAAACAGATTCACTTTTCCAGACATCTCTCTCCTCTCCCAGTTTTTCCTTTTGAAATGTTTGAGCTAATGCCTGACATAATGGAAAAATAATCTTCTCATTTGATAAGAGAAACAGTTTCTGGATTCATAAGAAAGTTGTGCAGTAATTTAGAAGAAATATTATAGCAAAGACCTCACCATACTCCTGCTCTTTGGCACTGTGAACATAGAAGCTGTTTGGTTTTTCTACAGCAATCAGAGCTACATGACTGTAATAATTTCAGTCAATATAGCTATAAGAGAAAAAGACAGCATTTGTCAGTCTCAGTCCCAGTGTGAAAATAGAGTTTTTCAATCAACTTTTAAATTGATTTATATAATCTGCTACATGGTCCCTTTTGTAAAAAATTATCAATCTGTACCAGTGCTTAAAACGCATATACATCAATCAAATAAATTTCTTAAAGCAGCATATGGGAATTGCATGGATTTTAACTAAATCAGTTCAAAAAGTTTTAGTTGAATTGGTGCAACCTCTGCATGTAGCTAGCCCTTGGTCACAGAGTTAATCTAGAAGGCTTTAATGGGGACTTTTCTTCATCTTTTATCTTTCTAACAGGCCAGTAGAAATTAGTGGTTGTGTTGTGAGGTGACTCAACAAAAATAAGACAAAAATAATTAATCATGGGGAACAAATCTTCATTTTCATAAATGCAAGCAGATTTCCTGAAATAAAACAAACATAATGTAAAACTTCCCTAAGCTGTTGCTCCCACATCAGCAGGTTACAGCACCCAGTCTTCTCATAGAAGTGACCGTCTTCCTGGTGACTCTTCATATATTGCTTTCTTCAAGAACCTGCCTAACAGAAGGCAAAGAGAAGATGGTGTTATCACCTAGCCAGGAGCAAATCTGCATGTATCTGGGTCCCTGGTTCATGCATGGAAACATAGTGATAGATGGTGATTACCCACGTAGGCTTGTGTGCAGCCGAATTAACTAACTTGGGCACTTCATGGAATTGCACAAATACTCTGTTGTGTTGGAGAGTATTGACAGGTGTCTGATTTTAGGATATCTCATCCCCGTGTTAGTTACAGAAGGATTTTTATTTTTTTTTTTTCAGTGTGTACCTGTTGAAGAAGTGTTTCCACAGGAATGAGAAAAAAACGGAGATCTAGCCTGGCACGTTATGTCCCTTTTGACATGTTTCAGTTTGTAACTCCCAAAACATCACCTGTCACAAGGCCAGGCAGCTGAAGGAAGACAGGCAGCAAAGACAGAACTAATGCTATCATGGGAACATACATAGCAGCGGAGGATTTTCCACATCTAATCAGTGGCCTTTTATGATCACTTTCTCCTGAAGATGACTCACATGCTCCACACTAAAAAAGGTATGTGTATTTTAGGTGAAAAAGACAGTGGAAAGCCAAAACACTATTCTTTATTCTTCTACTGACTTCAATGGTGGTCTGTGAGAATACCCTGACTCTGGGATAAAAGTGGCTGCTATTATATTTGAACTTTTACTTGAAATTACTATCGTATATACAGAAAATGCAGGGAATAACAGTAAGGTTAGCAATAGAAATAATTTCAGTATTATATCATATAAGGGGCCTTGGATGGTGGTGAGACTTTGATTTCCTCTATTGTAAACAGAATTGCTGATTGAGGTTCAGAATATTTTGGTCTAACTACATAAGAGATAACCTCAGGCCTGGATCTAGCTTCTGTGTTTGAAGGTGCGAATGCACATCCAGCTGCACATTCCCACATCCCTCCTTCTTGTTTAAAAGTGGAGCAACAGGGTGTAGGCTGCAATGATTATCCCTTTGCCTGGCTACAGAAGCAGCAACCTTTGGGAGAATGATAGAATAGAAAACTCCATGTGATAAGAAGTTTAGCTTGACTCAGGCCCTTTGAGTCCTAAATTTAGATGTTTAAATTTTAAGAAGGGTATGCCAATAAAATGTAATTACCTGTAATGTGAGAAAGTAAGAACTAAGTAATCTAGCCTTTTCTGTAGAACAGCAGAGTTTATATACTCTCTACATACAGTACTCATTGCTGTTATCATTCAAGCAAATGGTTTAGATTTGTTCTGGGCACTACTTCTGATTCTTCCAAATGCATGTGTCTCGGTAGAGAAGTGATGTGCTAGGGTTTGGATTCTGTGCAGTTGGAGGGTAGATCTATTTTGTGCTTATCAAGTACATCTGGGATGCAGAGTTTTCATAAATTTCATAAATGCATCAGCTAGATAGAAATGAGGAAACAACTAAAAATAAATATGTATATTTTTTTCCTAAGGATATGCTGAAGCTAAGGTAAGTTTTTCTAAACACTGTAATCTCATGGGGTTCTGTGTTTTGTTTTGGTTTTTTTTAATTTGCAAGAGATCATTTGTCAGAAATTAAAACTACAATAGCCAAATGTGTAACTGAAAAGAGCTAGAGGGAGACTATAGACATACAGAAACATTTTGGACTCATGAAAGCTCAAATTTAACATGTGAGATCCCTGAGCTGCTTCTGCAAAGCCAAGAAGCTGCCCAGCAGAAATGCATCAGAGAAAATCCATCACTAGTGCTCTCTCCTAAAACATGCTTGTTATATCCTACAAGCAGCAGCAGTTCTTATATCCACACAGATCTTCTTCTTGAGGCTTGTTCTTCCAGTAGACTGAGCTGGTGTGAAGGCAGCATAGCTGGTGGACACAGCCCCAAAGAAGCAAGGCACTGAAATGCCAACCTGCATGGCAGTTACTGCTCTCTTGCATGAACCAGGCTAATTCTTGCAGGGCAAGCCCTGGACCAGGGCATATAAACCTAGCGAGAACTGAACTGACTTTATATGCGTCTGTTTGAGCCTCTCTGCAATCCGCCTGGAAACCTGACCAAGAGGTTCTTGAGCAGACAACCTGCAGAGACAACCGAAATTGATGGCTTAGTAGCTATGGTTCCATGCCACCCGAAGCCACTCCTATACGGTGCTGCCCCTATGGCACAGATCCAGCCTGGTGCGGTGCTGGGTCAGTGGGTTCAGCATGACTGTTTGTGCAACCCAGGCAATATTCATCCAGCATTCAGAGAGCTGAGCATGATCTCTGTCTCACCTTGCGCAGTACTGGCTTCTTCTCTCAGCAGGTTAAAGCCATCTGAAGTTAACTTGCATAATACCAGGTTTTTGTCTTAAATTTAAAAGGACAAACATATGTTGAATCTCTTGCCACAAAGCCACTGTCCAAACTCTCCACCAGGCCCTTGCTCAGGATGGCTCATGACTGCACATTGAGACTGATGAAAAAGTTTTAAAGACTCTCTTAAAGGGGGTACATTCCTTAGTTGGCCCTAAAATGGAAACAGAAGTGTGGCTTCATACACATTATCAGTTATATCACATACTAAATACGGCATATATTTAGAAGTGGTGAACAAAGTCAAATAAACTATAGAAAGAAAAAATCCTTCCTATAATTAGAGACAGACTGCACTAGATTCCATCACCCAAATAAAACATAAATGCTAAGTAAAACAATATCAAATGTAATGATTTATAACTTACTATTTTATATATATCCTGTAACATCAAAACTATTGCATGTGTATGAAAACAAAAGAAGAAAGAATTTACAAAAATATTGGTGATTAAGTAGCATAGACACAGTGCTTGCTGCTTTGATGCCAAAGCATGTAGATTCCTTTCTGACAGGTTGTCTCTCTGGATTTACTCCTCTCTTTTTTGTTTTTATTGATATCCTTCTATTTCAGCTCCAGTCTTGCAAAAATACCCTAATGGAAATACAGACACACAGGAGTCCTTTAGAAAGGTTGTTTTGTTTTGTTTAACAGGATGTAGGTAATATACTTATGCCATTTTAATATTTTTGAATCTTCTACTTGATTTAGTACTTTTCATTCCTCTCAACATTTAAATAAACCTTCATTCTGTTTATCCCTATTACCCAAACATTAGCTTGATGAAAACAAAATTTTGCTGTGTACAAGATGTTGTGGGCAAAATCATAGCTCTTTTGAAATCATTGTTTACCCAAAATTTAAATGAAAATTGTTATTTCCGAAGCTCTTAGGAGAAAATCTTGCCTTGCAAGGTACTGAAATAATTTGAATTGTGATAGTGAACATCAGACTCAATGCTGCCTCATAAGCAGTTTAATGTTCTTCTGATATTAATGTCTACTATTAAGAATATAAAGTCTATCACTTCTTCCAGTGTGAAGCCAAAAATAAAGCAGGCCAGACTCATTTATCCTTTCACTGCTGTTTTGAACTTTTGGCTTGCTGTGCTGAAGAAAAGAGGTACAGTTTTCTTTTAAACATGAAGCTTAATGTGATCTTTGATCTTTGCACTTCAAAAAGTTTTTTGCCTGGAACAGTCTTCCACAGATGAGTTATAAATTCCTGAAAATAGAAATTTATAATGGAAAATCTGTCACCATATTCATTATGGTAGCATAAATGTAGTGCTGCTTGTATAGTTAGTCACTGCTTAAAAATAAAAACAAGGAGAAGATAAGGAAGATGTTCTGTCATGGATCTATCCTTACAGTACTTAATGTCAAGCAGTCAGTAGTCAACTGTGTTTTCTAAAGTGATATCTATAGTACATTCCTTTGCATTTTTTTTCTTTTGAGAACTTTCATTTGTTGGTATATAAAAGATTACAGTTCCACAGACAGATAGGAGTTGGAAAAGAGTGAAGATTACATATATAAAAAAGCTTCATTGAATGATAAAAAATATCTCAGATGTTTACTTAGAAAAACCATTAACTGGTTTGCTTTTTTTTTTTTTTCTTGGACCCTGCAATCTTTGTCAGCAGTTTGGATTCAAAGACTTCAAATTTAAAATTCCCTATCAATCTCCTGTAGGTCTTGTCTTCCTTCCCATTGCTTCTGGGCTTATGATGACTCTTTAGACTTTAATTTAGAGGAGAGGAGTCATTTAAACATGATGTAAATGATCTAATATGGCAAATTTTGGAAGCATTTAATGGATTGTGTGTTTGTGTTTGGTTTAGACATGATACTGAGAGCATATGTTGTAGTATATTAGTATGTATCTATTTGGCACAGGGAAAATGCATAAATCATGGAACACTACAAATTTCACGATGATAATCTTCCAGGGAATATCTAAAGAAAAGTCTAAAGGAAAAACTGTGTGGTGATACAGCATGCTGCGCTGAAAGGTTTTCTGGACTTCAAAAGATATACAAAAAGCATAACAAATAAAAAAATGCTTGTGAAATGGAAATAGATACCTTTTCTGCTACAAAGTACTATCATAAAACTGACATTGCAATCCAAAGATTTTGGCCTTGGTTGCAATATTTGTGATCCATGGAATTTTAACTGTTCACAGCATATGTATTTAACCCTTTGCATGGTTCAGAATGTGACAGAAAGATCTTTTAATATGACTGAAGATAAACAGAAAGAGAGCATCTAGTTGTAGCAGTCCTGTTTTGGTACCTGTTGAGATGCTGGGTGTAACTGGGAAAAAAGACTTCATTTTTTTGGTTTGGTTTGAGTTCTCCCAGACTCCTCTCTGTGAAGTCATTCTCTTTCTTCATATTTGTGTCATAATCATCTTTTCTATTTCCAGCTCTGTTTTAAAACACATTTCTTCCTAACAGACTACTGAACATTAAACCTTCCACGGAAAGATGTAATTGTAGGAATCTGAAGAGGGAGAAGCCCTGCTCAGTACTGGTCTTGGATGATGTTATGGGATCTGTCAGTACTGCCAAACATGTTCATCTTATTCCAAGCATAGCTGGGCACAAAAAACCTGTTAAGTGCACGTTGAAATTAAAGTGTTTTCATTATTATCATTTCATTACACTACATTTTGACTGGTCTTCATTTTCCCTTCTGTATGTCATAACATACAGACCAGCCAAAACCAACACTGTGAAAAAATGCTGTTACTGTTGGCTCTGGTCACAAACCAGCATAGGCAAAATGAAGTGCACTCCTACCTTTGCAGGCAAAGTAGCAAAATAGTAGTGTCTTCTGCAGAATTCCTTAATTCTCTACCCTGGTACAGGAGGTCTCAGTGATATCTGCCATCCTGGCATCCTGCCTTGGTATTGCCTCTAACAAAGTGCTATGTGCTGGCAGTACAACCAAATAATAAGTGTTTTAACATCCAGTGCTTTAATATTTCTGTTTTTCTTGAGGTGAGAGCTAGGCCCTGCTCAGATATTGGGTACTTACCTCTTTAAAGAAAAAGACACCCATAACTCAGAGCAGTTAATGAATAATAATATTTCATTGAAGACAGAGCAGTTTATAGGCTTCAAATAAATTAAATATTGAGCTAAAGACCATAGAGAAGCCCAGTGAAATCTATAAGTTTCTTTGCTTTTGCTAAGATTTTACCTTTAATTAACAAATTAAAAATGAAAACACACCTCTTTTTTTTTTCCCTTTTTAAATTTTTTTTTCCTTAGTGAAGGCAAGACCTTGCATCTGACATACCACAGCAAAAAAACATTTAATTCAGGATCCAGATTTTGCAATTTGGGCCCATCTGTGATAAGAACAGAGTGTGAACTCATGGAAATGCTTGTGTGAATTTTTAATAAATTGTCACTAGCCCATTATGATACAAGCTAGAAAACAGCACATAAATGCATCAAGGAACTGCCATACAGAAAAGAGATACTTCCCTAGCAGAGTCCAGCCCAGCCCAGTCCAGTCCAGAGCTCTCCAGTACGGTGCAGAGAATAACAACTCCCCGTAACAGCATTTGACTTCATCTCACAGAGCTGCTGCGATGTTAATAATGGGGAATGTTCGGAAGCATTAAGTTCCTAAGGACAGGACACAGAACAACAAACACTGGGAGAAGCATTTGTATTCAATCTGGTAACCTGATTAAAACTAGTTAACTTATTTTCAGCATAAAGATTGTATGCTAAACAAATGCTAAAAAAACTGTAAGGTCTAAAAAAAAGAAGTATCATTTCTTCTGGTCCTCAAACGATTCACACTAATTTTTCTGTTTTTCCAAGGAAATGAGAAAATAAAAGTTCATTTTAGGTCAAAGTCATTTTTATTTCATTATTTGATCATTTTTTGGCAACCAAGCCATACAAACAGATATTCACATGGCTCTAGTTTGTAGTTCTGGTGATGGCCATTTTCCAAGATGTATTTGGGAAACGATCTCCCACAAGTCCATTTATTAGGAAGGGAAGTATATTTGGGATTTCATAATTCTTTCTTACTTTACTCTTGTATTTAGTTTTCAGGATTTCAAGGAAGGAAAAAATTAATCTCTTCAAGATGAAGCACAGAAATTTGAACTTAATACTCAAAGTGAAGAATGAAAATTCTTTTTCTGGGTATAGTTTAAACACTCCTTTAATAAATCTTGTGGACACACGGTAATAATCTGAATTATGTTAAGATATGCAAATAGCTTTCTATGGAAACTAGAAAAAGCTGTAAACTTTAAATTCCAGATGGAGTTCTTATTAAGGAAACCTTGTACTTTTCAAAATCCTATTTCTCCATCTGCTTGTAATATCTTTCAAATGTCTCTCTGTATATTTGTAATGATGATTTCTTTGGGTTGTATCCTTTATTGTTTATTGCATAATTCCAGTCCTTCCCCAAAAATGTAAATATTCACCTTATCATTCAGTGAGGACTAATTCAATTTCTTTGCTGATCTGAGCAGGGGAAAGTGATATAGTTGCAGCATCTCAGCAAAAAACAGAGTGTGCCACTTGAAACTTTATTCTTCCTCAAACCCTCTGCAGAGACAAGTTTTATGCTGGGGCCTCTCACCCGTCCTTGTAGTCTGACTCATTCTGACTCATTGAGTTTGAGAAAGCAGTCAGCTTTAGTCCTTTCTGGGAAAGTGCAAAGAAAGAGCAATCCTGCTCCAAATAAATGCAAATAAGTAAGCTGCAAGCATCTGGGAAAAAGCAGTTAGAGGAGTGAGAAATTTTTTCTTGTCATCCAGTATTCAACTGCAGAGTAATTTTGCTTGTTGCCTTATTTTTATTTCCTGACTTAGGGAATGAAGTTCATAGGTTGTGAATTCAAGCTAAGTATATGATTTGAGTAAATAATAGGCCACATTGGGTTAAATTTCTATTTCAAACTGTTGTTTGGAATTGCTTATCCAGTCATTTCAGTTTAAGAATGCAAGCAATTTCATTGACCTCAGTACATTTTTCAAGAGCATTAGCTTAAGCCTTGGCTGATTTACTTGGAGAACTGTTATGGTTTCTCAAAGAACATTCTTGCCTCTCACTTTATTTGCTTGTATGTTCCTGAGAAGATAATGCAAAAGCTAGACGTTCACCCTGCTGATAGAAACAAATCCAAATCAGTGTTTATTAGAAACTGCTTATAGGAGTTGACAGCTTTTAGCTGGGAACATCACAGAGCTTTGGTAATAAAATAATTGCACTTGCCCTGGGAGCAATAATGGAAGGAGAGTGCTAGCTGCTAAGGAGCCCTCAGCTATTCCAGCTTCCATAGGGTACTCACAGGTAGTGCTGGCTGTTCACTGGGGTTCCCCCATTTGGAACTGGAGGTTGAAATGTTGTATTTTTCCAGGTATAAAAGCAGCATTTCACACAAATGTAAAGCCTGCAAACTCTGTAGTAGCCAGATGGTGTCAGTCTTGTATTGAAGCTTTATAATTACTCTCCCCTGGTGCTTAATAGACTATAATAAATTCTGCTGCTCACATATATTTTTTACCTGTGCTTGCCTAGAAAAAGAAAAAGAAAAAGAAAAAGAAAAAGAAAAAGAAAAAGAAAAAGGAAAAAGAAAAAGGAAAAGAAAAAGAAAAAGAAAAAGAAAAAGAAAAAGAAAAAGAAAAACAAAAAGAAAAAGAAAAAGAAAAAGAAAAAGAAAAAGAAAAAGAAAAAGAAAAAGAAAAAGAAAAAGAAAAAGAAAA
>WTSP01011753.1:0-24248 GCA_025331215.1 Actenoides lindsayi | reverse complement strand
AGAATCACCTCCCTCGATCTGCTGGCCACACTTCTCTTGATGCAGCCCAGGATGCAATTGGCCTTCTTGGCTGCAAGCAAACACTGTTGGCTCTTGTCCAGCTTCTCATCCACCAACACCCCCAAGTCCTTTTCTGCAGAGCTCCTTTCCAGCACCTCGTCTTCCAGCCTGTATTGATAGTGATGGTTGTTCTGACCCAGGTGCAGGACCCTGCATGTAGTCTGTTGAACCTCATGAGGTTCACCAGGGCCCACCTCTCCAGCTTATCCAGGTCCCTCTGGATGACATCCCATCCCTCCAACCTGTTGACAGCACCACTCAGCTTGGTGTCATCTGCGAACTTGATGATGGTGCACTCGATCCCGCTGTCAATATCATTGATGAAAATATTAAACAGTACAGGTTTAAACATATTAAATATTAAGTTATTAAAATTATTAATATTAAACAGCACCAAGGATGGGACAACTATGCTATGGAGAGACAGAGAGTTAAGCTGAGCAGATGTGACCTCTCCAGAGATAGTTATGTTTATATTTTGGGAGCTGAAAGAGAACTGGAGATGAAAGCCAATGATGAATACCAAATCCTTATGGTTATGTCCCATTGTTAGGATTGTACTACGCTCACAACACCTCAGTCCTGGGAAAGCAAGACAAGGGGAGAAGGAGACATATCAAAAATTTTCGTGTTCCGTGGATTATATACCCTGTTCTGCCTAACATAGCTAGTCATACAAGAGACTACAGCAGCCTGGCTAGTTTGTGAGGAAAAGCTGAGATCTATTTGCTCCGTGTAACAGCCAGGGACTTTGGAACCTCTTTAAGACTAAGCAGGCCATGGAGATGGAAAATCCTCTGACCATTGTGGTCTCACAGCTTGCATTCATCAAGTCAGAGGACCCCTCCAAAGCCCTGCAGCTGCTTTCCTTCTCCTGCTGTAGTGAACCTCTTTGCTTTTCTGGATTTAGTTTGCTCATTTTACGCCTCAGGAAAAATGGCAACACCTCTCTCTTCACAGCCTGACATCAGTGGGGACTTCCTGTCACTGATAATTCACAGTCAGCATCACTATATGCAGTATGGGAGTCAGAGATGAAGCCATTGATTTCCTGTTCTCCCTCCTGTATCATGCCACAATGAAATAGGTTGTCCTCCTCCAGAAGCAATGACCTCTGTTCCCCGCATCCTTCTATGCTTAAAAAACCATTTTGCTAGGCTTGGCATTCTGTTAGTGTTCTGCCTCACTAAAGATGTGATGAAACAAGCAGTGAAAGCTGGTACTGTGTTGTATATAGAGAAAAAATGATACTTCATGATCTTTGTGATGCAAAACATCACTCCCAGGGGGTAACTCTCAGTTCATCATGCTTGTTGCTATGCAGAATCTGAGGAAACACTGGTTCTCATACAAATGAGTTTACAATGTATTTTATGTGTTATAAAGTCAAAAGAACAACTTGTTTCCAAATGAAAATAAATACAAAGAAAACCAATTATGCAGAATGGAAACCAGATGATTCCAGATCTCTCTTTTGCTCTGTTGAAGTTTGATTTCTTCTCCCAGGCATGCTAGTCTAAGAGTTATAATCTAGTAGTATCCTATTTTGGGGTTTAGTGGCTACTTAAGAGTCCTAGGAAAACTTTGTCTTTCTGGATTACTTTTTCCATGGAGTTCATAAGCCTAAAAAAGGGGTTTCCCAACTCAGTTGTACTCTTGAAACCATGAGAAACTTGAACAAAGGGTTATATTATGTTTCTGCCTTACTGTGGTGCAATTCCACAGTAACTCCCTTCACTTCCAAGTTTATCTGGATCTACATAAGTGTAAATCAGACCAGATTTTAGCCACTAAAAATGCAGTTGATTTAGCCATTGGCTTAGCATGGCTGGCATTAATGATTTCACTGTATTTAGATATCCAGCCAGCTCTCTTCCAACTTAATTTCCTTTTAGGCTTTTTTTTATATCCCCTGATGTTAATATGGGTTGTGACGATGAGTTACCTTACCTAGCAATGCAGGATGCAGAGTGGCAGAAAACACTGAAACAGTGGGAGAGTGTTGGCTAGCGCTGACAGTAAAAGTACCATCCACATCCTGTGAGTGTCTGAATCAGTGAAGCCATAAGACATTTCCAAACATGCAGTAAAATTAGAAAAGGCTCTTTATGCCCTTGTTATTGTCAATGCTGTAGGGAAAGGAAATTAGCAAGTTGAAATCAAGGGCCCTTCCCAGAACAAGGTCTTCCTTATCACAGGACATGCCATGCTTATCCCTTGTTACATCCCAGCTCACTTTTGGCTTTCACAAGTCATAATGAACTTATCTGTGATTTTTTCATGTTTACTCAAGCACAGCTAATACTTGGGTGGTGCCACGTTCCGGGAGATTTGTAAAGTAAATGAGAGAGACCTTTAATTACATGGTTAGTTTTGGAGCTTTGCTTTTCACAACCATTGCTATAAAATCTGCAGGCAGCAACTTCAGCACCATTCAGAGCCCTTCGTGCTCCACTGGCAATGCAGAAGGTTCAAAAAGCTGCCATTGGCAGCTAACGGGATTTTTCTGGCTGCATGATGCCATTTGGCTACATCCCTTTGTGGCCAGACAAAGATTTGCCTGTATATTCTGGGCTAGTTTCTATAGGGAACATAGTGGGGAATGCTGGCCAATCAGTGTCCAGATCGTACTGGGGAAAGAGTAAGTATGGAACAATCTCTTGAACAAGGAAGTTGAAAGAAGTTTCTCCTCTGCTACTACATGGCTCCTTTGAATCCTTGTTGGAAACAGCCAAGGAAGGAGCCTCATATCTTCTGTTACTGAATTTTTAATTACTTCCAAGAAAATGTAAAATGATTTTTCTCTCTAATGGCCTTGAATGACCATGTTTTGGTTTCTTTTTAAGTTTTTTAAGTAGGAAGTCTAACCAGAATTGATGGTTTCTTTGGAAACACAGATTCTTGATGTCTTTTGTTTTTATAAATTCTTTTATTACAGCATAATTTTGAGAACATTGAAATTTCCTGGTTAACTTCCAGGAATCACAGAATCATACAATGGTTTGAGTTGGAAGGTACCTTTAAAGGACACCTAGTCCAACCCTCCTGCAGTGAGCAGACTGGGCTTTTACAAGGATACAAGGAAAGTGGTTTTATTCTGAAGCAATGGACATGTCTTTATTCCAAATGTCTTTGACTATTTTTGGATGACAAGGTAATGGACATGAATTTTGCTTAGTGCTTACACAATAAAAAAACAAAAAAGAAGAGCATTGTTGCTTTTATTAAGTAATTCATTGTGGTAGTGGTGAAAGACATTGTAAGGGTTTTTTACAGTTATTTCTTGATATCTCCCTTAATGGAAGTTTTTCCCATCTTCTAGGCATGGAAGAACGCACAAGCCAATAGGCTCATTATTTTATTTTTATGAGATCTGAAAAGGGTAGAAGAAATAGGATACTGTCCACCAAGTGATCACACTGCCATTTATGGCTTAGTCTTGGTGAAGTCAGCACCAGAAAATTTTGCAGAAGAGACCTCTTTCCCTTTCACAAGATGGGACATATTTGCAAAGTAAATACTCTTCACATAGTAATCCTGGGGTTGTTTCTTGTTAACCAAGAAATCTTCCTCTGGCCTGTCTTATCACAACGTTTCCATTAGCACACTAGGCACAAATCCGTTAACACAATATTTCTACAGAACATAACTTCTGGTGTGCTCTCTGGGTGCTTTGGAACATATCAGCTGGTGTATCCAATGATGCAGCCTCCAGGGACCTGCTCTGTGTAGGGTTTTTCCCAGATAAAGTGGTTGCCCACTCTCTCATATTTTCACCATCAAACTAACCTCAGAGCACTCAGTCTTTCTATGCATATCTCAGAAAGCTGGTTTGTGTAGCTTGCACCTACATGCATGATGTGGTTCTTCAAAAACTTATTTCAAAAACACATGGCTATTTCATTTTAATGTAGTGCCTTCCTGCCAAATGTATTAATATCACTATTTGGGTGAGAGGAAAAGGCCGACAAGTAGATGGTCCCACAGATTCCTGTCCCTAAGTGCACAAATCCAGAATTTAGGCTGTATCACTCCACACTATGAGGTGACAGTCATTGACATTTTGTTGTGGTGGGCCATGTCTTCTCTCCAGTACACAGTGATGATGCATGGTATCACATCCAAAGATCAGTTGTGGGGAAGGGACTAGTTAGTATATAATTTTGCAGATTTCTATGAGAAGGCGAATCACAATGGACTTGCTCACAACAAATTGCTGGGCTACAGAGCTGTGGGAATCTGGCCAAATTACAAAGAGCAGTGCCAAGCCACTTCTGGCCAAAACCAGATGTCCTGACACTGAAAAGCTCCTGACAAAAAAAAAAAAGGAAAAGAAAAAGAAAAAAAAAAAAAGAAAGAAAAAAAAAATTGGTGTGATATTTTCATAATGAAATGAGCAGCCCATTCATTTATCATCCATGTCTGGAGTTACAACTCTACCCTTCAGTTGTATAGCTGGAAGAGTGGATCACATGTCTCTTGTAGAAGCAGTGTAATATTGGACGGACTAATGCAAAATATGTGGAAGGACAGGAGAGTGCACTTATTTGAAAAAAGTGGACACTAATTCTTTATTAGTGAGAAGAGACATTTGCTCTGGTAATTTGTCTGGCCCATGGGAATGCTGAGTTCACAGTGATACCTATGAACATCCTACCTCTCCATCTCCCTAAAGAACACCTGCAAATTCATTAGGCCAGATAAATAAAAGGAACGAAAGCACCTAACAGTTAAGTACTTGGCCTCCTGACTTGATATCTTAACTCACTGTTAGGCATTTAGCTGCTGTGGAGAGACTTCCAAAACCACTAATATGCTGAGTACACTGTTACTCAGCATTAACCACCAGTTGGGAACATGTCTAAATCTATATCCTTTTTCTCCTTTAGTAGAAATAAACACAAAGTTGCCCTGGAGATGCAAACTATTCTTTCTACACATGCATGGAAGAGGAAGCATAGTACCAATCTTTGCAACACTCCAAGGAGTAAGTCCAGGAAGTGAAAGATTTTAGTTGTACAGTGGTAGCAGTTTGCGATGGTTTGAACTTCCACTTCTCCTGTGTTTCTGTAACTTACTGCCTGCAGTATCAGGAAATACTTTTCATTGAACTTAGTGCTGCCTTTCAGTGATGTATTTGGTGTGAGAATGCTTAATGTTTCATGGGTGACGGTGGATTTCTGACATCCTTTTCCACTTTGAAAGTGAGTATTACTGAGATAGAGACAGTTAAATTCCTCCTACATCTATCTTAGGGAATATGGCACAGGGTTTATAAAGAAGAGTGTGACCAGCAAGTCAAGGCAGGTTCTCTTCCCTCTCTTCTCTGCCCTAGTGAGGCCATATCTGGAGTACTGTGTCCAGCTGTGGGCTCCCCAGGTCAAGACAGAGAAGGAACTACTGGAGATAGTCCAACATAGGGCTACAAAGATGACTGGGGGACTGGAACATCTCTGTAACGAGGAAAAGCTGAGAAACCTGGGGCTGTCTAGCCTGGAGAAGACTGAAAGGGGATTTTATCAATTTTTATCAATATCTAAAGGGTGGGTGGCAAGGGGATGGGGCTAGTCTTTTTTTCAGTGGTGCCCAGTGATAAGACAAGGGGCAATGGGCACAACCTGGAACACAGGAAGTTCCACCTAAACAGAAGGAGAAACTACTTTGATGCTGATACAGCACAGGAATAGGCTGCCCAGAGAGGTTGTGGAGTCTCTTTCTCTAGAGACTTTCAAAACCCACCTGGATGTGATCCTGTGCAACCTGCTCTAGGTGAAGCTGCTTTAGCAGAGTGATTGGACTACATGATCTCCAGACGTCCCTTCTGATCCCTACCATTCTATGATCCTGTGATATGGTAGATACTTGGAATACCCTCCGAGTATAATAGATCTTCTCTAACTCACAGACTCTGAGACAACAGGGTCCTGGTGACATCATGTAAACACCATCATTTAGCAATTAACCACCCAGAAAACAGCAAAAAATACAGTCACAAGCCACATAGCAAGAAGAGTGTTATATCAGAAATGGGGACCCTACTACCCTCACTTTAGAGTATTTTAACAGGGCTTGTGAGTGGATATCTCTGACCAGTTCTTTCTTAGGAAACATCTTTACTGTTTATATAACTATTTAATTAGTGTGCCTTGGTTTTCACACTCATTGGTATAGTTTAATACCAATGTGCTACAGCAGAGTGCACAGAAAATCTGGTGACTGGTTTCTTACCAGAGCAAATTTTATCTTTTTAAAAAACACAGTCTTTTCAGGGCTCTGACACATAAGTATTTCTCTCCTTTGAAAAGTGAGGGTGATATTATTACTATGAAAATTGGAAAGTAGGACAAAAGGTTATGCAACTGAAAAATGAGATTGAATAGGTAAACTCAATCTTTTCCTGTCTTTCTGTGTTGTGATTAGACAAGAATGCCAGTGGACATGTATTTTTTCAGCAGGGAGGTAGGTATATTTGCAGCACAATCTTCACGATTTTCATATTGCTATCATGGGATTATTAAAACTAGAATGGTGAAAGAAATCAGTGTACTACTCTTCACATTGACCATGGAGCTGCTGCTTTCAAACCAAATACTCTGTCCTAATAGGCCACTTGATATACCAGAAGTCAGTCACAGTAAAGTTTTCAGAACAGTCAGGCAACAATGCTGCTCATAAATTATCTTAAGGGGCAAGAGACACAAATTGGAACACAGGAAGTTCCACCTCAACATGAGGAAAAATTTCTTTACTGTGAGAGTGACAGAGCACTGGAACAGGCTGCCCAGAGAGGTTGCAGAGTCTCCTTTAGAGACTTTCAAAACCTGTCTGGATCTGTTCCTGTGTGGCCTGCCCTGGGTGATCCTGATCTGGCAGGGGGGTTGGACTTGATGATCTCCAGAGGTCCCTTCCAACCTCTATCATTCTGTGATTCTGTGATCTGTGAACAAAGGTAAGAAGCCTGAGTACAGGTGAGAGGAAACAGCTGAGTAAGGGAGAAAAGAAGGAAAATGAAAGAATATAGAAATAAAGATGCAGATATTTGGTGTAAAGTTAGTTTTAAGTTTCAGTGCAAATCAATGGGACTATAATGGAAGTTGCCAAAACTTCTAAATGATGAGCCAGAGTATTTAAGACATCTTCTGTAATTCTATCCATTAGTATCAAGGTGATACTAAAGTGATATTGCTCTGAAATGGAAGTTAAGTTGACTGGTTAGTTTGGATACTTTTAGAAGGAATATTATTTAAATGGAAACTTGTTTAAACTATTTCTGCTTTTTAGTTGTGTGTTGCAAATCACCACTGAAACAGCCCACATTTAAAAAAACATGAACTAAAACTTATTTTAAGTTATGCCAACATTGATTTTGAATTTTTGGCAGAAGCCAAGAAACAATTACTTGAGTTTTGCACATAGATTTTTAAGAGTCTTATCTGAAATTCATAAATACAAGTGGAAATTTAACTTTTTATGAGGGAATTGTGTTATATTGTATTCATTTAATATTTT
The DNA here is from genome assembly GCA_025331215.1 of Actenoides lindsayi. Taxonomy (NCBI): domain Eukaryota; kingdom Metazoa; phylum Chordata; class Aves; order Coraciiformes; family Alcedinidae; genus Actenoides; species Actenoides lindsayi. The sequence goes on along the minus strand of WTSP01011753.1, from coordinate 16,679 downwards.
AAAATATGCCAAAGGCTGTTGGAGTGGATTTTAGGATATTCTATCAATTCTGCCAATCTCAATAAAATAAAATAAAATAAAATAAAATAAAATAAAATAGCATGGAACCTTATTGGAGGCTGTTTTCAATATCCAGAAGTTGTTGTCAACTTGGTTTTCCTCATGGAAAAGCATGAGCAGTGCTTCTCAAGTGATTATGGAGTTTGTCATTTCAGTAGGTACTGAGAGTTCTGATTTTGATCCAAACTTTGTGATGCAGAATCAGCTTTGCCATAAATTCAAATATACAAAGAGCCAAGGAAGTTTAGTGCTAAATCCAAATATTGGTGAAGACCTATCTTTAAGTCTGAAAAATCTCCTAAGATCTGGTTGACATCTCACAGTGCTGTCAACAGAGAATGACTTCATAAAATGCACTAATATAAAAGGTAAAACAAAAGAGCTAATGTAAAATCAGTGCAATAGCAAAAGAATTGGGTGGGTTTTTACATAAAGATTAAATAATTCATTTTCTTCTTCCATTTTTGACATCTCATCCCAGCTCAGGCAAAAGTGTGGGCTGAGAAGACAGCTACACTAGGTAGACAGCCAATTAAAACAGACTTTTGTAAAAGAGCAGGATGATTTTTCAGGACAGGCATCGTGAGCACCAATATAACTTCCTAAATGTCTCACAGATGCAGAATGAAAGAAATTGCAACCCCTTCCCAGTAAAAATATCTTAGCCACCTCAAAGAAGAGACCATCTGGAGGCTTACTCACTTTGGGGGATGCTGAGTTGAGTGAAAATCCAAATAACTCTTTACGAAAAAGATGCTAAGGAATAGCAGTAGACTCTAAAGTGATTTAAAGTAATGTATATCCAAATTAATTTGCTTCAGTACCACTATTACTTAATCAGTTGGATTATCACCATATTTGGAAAGCCTAGTCATAGATCAGAGCTCATTTTGAAGGCCTGCAAAATGAGTGCTGTTATATGTATTTACACTAAAAAGTCCAGTAATATTTCAGTAATAAACCAAATAGAGTTAGTTACAATTTGCTCTGGAAACTCTATTTTCAGAGTAGTTTAAAGTCACTTTCAGGCAGTTTGAGAAAGATTTAAGCTTGTTCTCAGGTAGTTTAGAAGAATAATATTCACAAAACCTCTGAAATGATCTCTGAATTAAGACATATGACTCCCATTAAAATCAGCCAAAAGTTTCCAACCAAATTTCTGTGTGCTTCTTTGAAAACCAAACAGCAGTGACTGAAGAGTCAGAGTGTTGCAGATTTTTACCCACATGTTTTTCATTGAGTTTAATAGAAGTCATACAGATCAACAAAATGTTTCTAAGGGGTTGGGGGATGAAGCATGTCAGGCCAACTATTGGTCAACACTGGGGCCAATACACTTTGGTCCCTTCATTAGAAATCTGGATAATGGGAAAGGATGCACCCTCACCAAGCTTGCAGATAATGCAAAACTGGGAAGGGAGTGGTTAGTAGACCAGTTGAGTGTTCTGCCACCCATAAGGACATCACCAGGCTAGAGCAATGCATTAACAGGAATCTAATGAACTTAGAGGAAAGTGCCAAGTCCTGCACCTGGAAGGAACAACCCCAAGTACCAGCACAGACTTGGGGTTGACCAACTGGAAAACATCTTGACAGAAAAAGACTTGAGTGTCCTTATAGAGATCAGGATGGTCATGATCCACCTATGTGTCCTTGGAGCAAAGCAGGACCTGGGCAGCATTATGCAGAGTGGTGCCAGCAGGTTGAGGGATGATAGCCAGCTTTACAAGTGAAGAGGCAGTATCAAAAGGAATGTGCTAATACTCAAAAGACATGACTCCATCTCCCTAGAAGAATCTGAGCTGTGACTGAAAGGTGCAGCACAGGCATTCACCCAAGGTACTTGGAGTAATATCAACTCTCTGGTTCCTAGCTTTCCTGGCTGCTTTTCTCCAGGATTTGCTATTTGCTGTTTTGTTGGCCTGAGCATTGTAGATCCCTTGTGTTTGCAAACTTAGTGACAAGAACTGACAATGTAGGAAATAGAGGACTATCTTCAGAAGACAGTCTTCTGACTGACTGCTAGTGCAGGGTCTATAGATTGAAATTTCCTTCTGCTTGACTCCTGTTGCCATCTTGGCTTTCTCTGTGGTACGAAAGGACCGGGTTTTGTCATGTTATCACCATATTGCTCTTTTCTAGTCTGAGACTTCTCTTTGGTCTTTGCTTCTTTCTTTGCACAGCAATTCTTCTTTCATTAGTTTTACCCTGGATAAGTTGAACTGTTCCTGTCCTAGTGACTGGAGATTTTTATGTCTCAGACCTCAGTCTTATCCTTTAAGCCCTCCCATCCCTTATTGTTATAGTGGAATTACTTATCTACATCTATTTATTCTTTGATTCTAGAGGATCTGGGATTGTTAAAAATTGGGCAGATTGGGTCCTTTCCAATTTGCATGAAGTTCATATCAAGACAATTGGGATTTAGGAACCTCATTTAGGATATATATATATATATATGTATATTTGAGGATCTATGTCTTATTGCTTCTAGGTAATATCCACAAATGATGTAGGAAAACAGTTGTAAAGCTATATTGTGGTGCCAAATTGTTTTTCAAAAGACAAAATTTCATGCTGCATATTGTATAAATTTAGCAGTTAGCATAAGAATAGGAATTAAGAGAGAATGGTTCAATTCTCTTTGTTGCCTGAGAATGCTGAAATGGAGGACAGACATCAGGTCCTAATGGTTCCTGTGAGTGGGACTCTGCTCTTTCTCACACTAAGGGTGCTGCAAAGAATATCAAGAATATTTTCCTCAATGAGAGAAGACTGACTCTGGTAAATGGACAGAGCAACCAGAACTTCCAAATGGAGGAAGAGAGTGCACAGTGTCTCTAGTAGCTGAAATCGCCCTCTTACTGCATTTTTTTCTACAGCAGTCTGAATGCAAAGCCAATTTTGCTTTAGACTTTCAGGTTTTGCAGCCTTCCAGTCTTTCCAGGATTGAAAGAGTTGCTTCTTAACTCATTTAACCCATGCAAAAGGGGAAACTACTCAACTCCAGACACATGGCTCATAATACCTTTTGGTAGTGCTGTGCTATGTATTGCTTTGTAAAAAATGCCAAAGTAGAACAAATTACATTGAGCTGTTGTGTAGAAATTAGCAGAAGAAAACAGAAATCTGATATTTTAGGATACAGGCAGGAAAGAACAGTCTCATGTATGCTTATGACTTACAAATCTGTGGAGGCTTTTGTAACTGGCATCCAGCCCTCACTTTATACATTACTCAGTGTAAAGGGTGATGTCACAGAAGGATTAGGTCTAATCCTGGACAAGAAAGCCTTGTGATGACTCAACAAGGAGTAGAAAGAGAGAGCTAAATCAGCTTAAAGCCAGGCTTTATGGGTTTGGATGGAATCAGCATTTTGCATGTGTGGTCATGCTTTGCACATAACAACACGCTTGATTCCCGATGATACTCTGTCTATGACTTTCCTATTCTTGCCTCCCATTCTGGCATGCTGGTGGCCCAGTTTCTGGCTGTCACTAACAGAAAAGAAGATACAATATTCCAGGATCAATACAAGGAAAATTTTAATAATTAACAGTAGAGCTCATTGATCAGTGCAGGCATTCAGTTGTCATGCAGTGAAAAATGTGGCTGCTAAATAAAGTAGTTTTAATTCTCAAGTTCTGTTGGTAGCCTTTGAATCCTCTGCCTAGAAAAGCACAGGCATAGTTTTAAGTGACCAAATTTGCTCATCTGCTAGATGGTTAACATGGGTCATTCTTTGGTTCCTCCAATCCCAAAGCTCTGCTCAGCCCAGATGGATGGCAGCAAGAGAACAGGTGTTTCTGGAGGGGATAGGTGCAATTTGTGTACAAGCTACTGAGGAGCCTTGAAACATCTTTGCAACGAGCTCTTTAGTCAGACCATCACTTACATGGGAATCAGCTAGATAGGAAGGTGCTCAGGGAATCACTACATCAACATTACCTGCATCAGAAACAAAGTGACCTAAAGCAGTCACTTCAAAGCAGGCTTATTCTCATAACTAGTATTGAAGAAAACTTTCTTGTATTGAAATGAAAGCAAACCATTCACAAAGATTTATAGAACGTTTAATTTAACTTTAAATGGAAAAACAGCAGCATCCTGTTTGGGAAGGTAACAAATGGAAAGTTACTTTGCAGCTCATCATGACCCTGATAGGTATTTCCTTATTTATTTGTTTTGGAAAGTATTGCAGAGTGAATGATAATTGTTGCAGAGATGTTTAAGTTTCTATTTCAGGGAGGTACCATTAAAAAGTTTTCTTTAGATTTTAAGCAGATTAAGAAATAAGGACTCTGATGATATATCCCAGTGTAATGTTTTCCACTCACACTGTTGCTTTTAGTCTCAAAAACAATTACCTCATTGAAAGGTGCCATTTAGGCAAAGTAGATTTTTAAAAGACTTGCAGCTTTATTTCAAAAGTTTGCTAGACAGTGTGGGGCTGCTATAAAAGCTCAGTTTTGCAACTGTCAATTTAAAATTTTAAATAGGAGGGCCAGATCTGCTCCATATGTAAGTCCCCAAACATGGATGTGACAGTTGGAATTAATTTGGTCTATTATTTTTGGTTACTCAACTTTTAAATTACTATTGCAAGAACTGGAGGTGTAAGAAAAAAGTACAGGAAGGAGTTTGTAGCAAATGGAATAAAAATGAGACAACGTCCCGATTTTTTCACTTAGGGAGTATAAAATTGCACAATATTTCACAGTTAAAATATTGTGTAAACTGGAAAAACATAGATACAGAAATCAATGACAACGGTTATCTGACAGCTCTGTGTCACCCTTTGCATTACTGTTTTGACCCAGTCACTTCCCAGTGGACAGTTGTCAGTTGAACTGTCAAAACATCCCAGCTGGAGTAGTTTTTCAGAGAGGCTAGAGGTCTCAGCCTGAGGCCATGAGGGAATCCCAGCACCCTGGTCACATGGAGGGGAAGTAGAGCAGTCCTTGTGTGCTCCCCTGACAGAAGGTGATAGATGGAGTCAATCCAATAGCTGGTGATCTTTTCATCACTATGGAAAAGTGTTCTGGTGGGGGGGAGGGTATCTCCTTTCTCATCAATCTAGGTGCAGAGTTTTTTCTTGTGATGTTTTGGCTTTTGGGAGGAGATAGAATGAATATTCATCAGGAACTGGTAAATTGCTGTGACAGCATCTCATAATGCCCACCTCCTATAAAGCCTTCTTAGTCTATCTCCTCTCTGAGTATGGAGGACAAAAGGAGAAAAACACTTCAATATCATGTGTTTCCAACAATGATCTGGAAGAGATTTTGGAGCACTGATAATGAAAAAAAAAATAAAAATAATCAAAACAAGGGCAGATCTGCAAAAGGACTAGAGGTTGATCCAAAAAAAAGAGTTGAGGAAGTTCTGGAGAGACTTGGATGTAGCTGAGCATAATTATGATTCCCGAATCTCCTGCTCAGCTGCAACTAACTCAATACAGATACCTAAACTCACCAGTGGCTTCTTTCTTTGATGTTAAACGTTACTATTATGGGAATACAATTCTGTGCAGTCTATCTCAGACTGCCCCAGTATGAGAAGTTCAGCATCTGGTTGAACATTTGATCATGCCTCAGAAATAAGAATTTTTCTTTAAGTCTCTCTTTAACTTGTAAAATATTCTCAGAACATTCCTAGCAAACATGAAGAACAGTATGTTGATTGAAAAACACAGTTATTGCATTCTTATTTTAAAGGAAACAAAGTATTTTTTTTTTAATTTCTTCACAATATGATAAGGTAGCTTTTCTAATACTTGCAAGAATTGTGAAATTTGGTCTCTAGGTCTTCTTTGGCTAAACTGAGAAAGTTCAAAGTCAAATCTTTCATTTTTTGATTACTGAGCATCAGAACTCTTCAGATGCAGGTTGTTCTGTAGTTCTTATCTCATCTTCTTGCATTGAAGCCAGAATATGTCATAGGGAAAAAACAAAAAGACTAACAGAATCAAAAAGAGGGCACAATAGGGGGCTCAATCCTGAAAATTAAGGGTTATAAGATAAACATTACAGGGACGAGAAAGATTTCTTGATTCTGGTTGCCATTTCCTGGAACGTTTGTTCACTTTATCCAGCAACTACTTAATATCAAAATAGGAGGAGAAATGGGTTTGAATTCCCACTGGCTGAAGAGGAAAATGAAACTTGATGCTCATACTTCTTGGATAAATACCTTTGTGTTGGGTTTGTGTGGTAAGATTTTGGCACTGGGGAGGGCTACAGGGGTGGCTTCTGTGAGAAGCTGCTAGAAGCTTCACCTACATCTGATAGAGTCAATGCCAGCTGGCTCCAAGACAGACCCGCTGCTGACCAAGGGCAAGCCAATCAGGTATGGTGGTAGCACCTCTGGGCTAATATATTCAACAAGGGAAAAAAAAACAAAACAAAATGGCTGGGGAAGAGTAACCAGAGAATATGTGAAAGAAACAACTCTGCAGTCACAAAGATCAGGGAAGAAGAAGGGCGAGGAGGTGCTCCAGCCACCAGAGCAGACTTTCCCCTGCAGCCTGCTGTGAAGACCATGATGAGACAGAATTTCTCCCTGCAGCCCATGGAGGTCCATAGTGGAGCAGATATCCACCTGCAGACCATGGATGACCCTGTGCTGGAGCAGGTGGATGCCTGAAGCAGTGTGTGACCCTGTGAGAAGCCTGCACTGGAGCAGGCTCCTGGAAGGACCTGTGGACCCACGGTGAGAGGATCCCATGGTGGAACAGATTTGCTAGAAGGACTTGTGACCCTGTGGGGGACCCATGTCATAGCAGTCCGTTCCTGAAGGACTGTGCCCCTTGGAAGGGATCTGTGCTGGAGCAGTTTGTGAAGAACAGCACCCCATGTAAGGGACCCAAGCTAGAGCAATTAATGAACAACTGAAGCCCAGGGGAAGAACTCATGTTGGAGAAGTTCATGAAGGACTGTCTTTCATGAGAGGGACCCCATGCTGGAGCATGGAAAGAGTGTGAGTTCTCCCCCTGAGGAGTAAGGATTGGCAGCGACAACATGTAATAAACCGACCACACCCCCCCATTCCCCATTTTCCATGTGCCACTGGGGGGCATGAGGTAGAGAAAATTGGGAATAAAATTGAGCCTGGGAAGAAGGGAGAGGTGGGGGGAAGTGATTTTAAGTTTAGGTTTAGCCCTGCAGAGAGCCCATAAGAGAAACCGCATCCTGGGCTGCATCAGAAGAGTAGACAGCAGGTTGAGGGAGGTGATTCTGCTGTTCTACCCTGCTCTGGTAAGACCATACCTGGAATACTGTGTCCAGCTCTGAAGTCGTCAGCACAAGAAGGACATGGGCCTGTTGGAGCAGATCCAGAGGAGGGCCACAGAAATGATCAGAGGGCTGGAACACCTCTCCTATGGAGAAAGGCTGAGAGTTGGGATTGTTCAACCTGGAGAAGAGAAGGCTCTGGGGAGACCTTATTGTGACCTTTCCATACTTAAAGGGGGCCTATATGAAAGATAGGACAATCCTTTTAGCAGGGCATGGTATGATAGGACAAGAGGCAGTGGTTTTAAACTAAAAGAAGGTAGATTCAGACTAGATACAAAGAATAATTTTTTTACAATGAAGGTGGTGAAACACTGGCACAGGTTGCCCAGAGGGGTGATAGAAGCCCCATTCCTGGAAGCATTCCAGGTCAGGTTGGATCGGGCTCTGAAAAACCTGATCTAGTTGAAGATGACCCAGCTCACTGCAGGGGGAGTTGGATTAGATGGTATTTAAAGATCCCTTCCAACCCAAACTATTCTATAATTCTGTGATATCTTACATAACCAAAATATTAACTAGAGGAATTCAAGATTTAGAGTGACTTTACTGCTTATCATGTGAGACAATTTGGGTACAAATGTGTTTGCCCTGGGATTGACTAAGTCAAAGCAGTTAAAATATATACCTGTCCTGGTTTGAGTGAGAACAGAACTAATTCTGTTCAGCAATTTTACTTTTCAGCTCAGTTCTTTTAATTAACTGCACTTTCTGAAGTTAGCAGCCTGTTCTCACAGACAGTGTCTGAGTAACTATATAGCAACAAAAATGCATAGTATTCACTGATACATTCTCTGTTTCTTAAGAGAATATTTAGTGATATTTTCTACTATGTTAAGTATTTACATACATCCTTATGTTTTCCATATCCTCATATCTATTCTTGGTGATAGTTCTGCATATGGTAATTTTTTTAATGTAAAGGAAGTGAATTGAATGAGCTTCCAGGTTATTAATTAAAAATAATAGCAATAAAATAAAAATTAAAAATAAGCTTTTATGTACAAAATCTTTATCTAGACTGTACTCTACTTTCTGAGTCCTGCTTAGGTTGATTTCCGATGAGTGAAGTCTGTCCAGGATCTCCAAGTACTTTCTCTGAGGATGACCTGAGGAAGGGGAGGAATCAGCTGGAGGCAGAGGTTGATGAGAAGGTCATACTGACTCGTGGCAGTCAACAGGAGGGTGATAAATGTGTAATAAATTAATAGCACCATTCAGGAGCTGGGAACTAGGGTGGTAATACTGAGCTCAGAGTGTGGCGCTGCAGGAGAGGAAATAGGAACTGGAAGTAGAAGGGGAACTTAAGGTCTAGGGAAATATTCACTAAAGGATTTGGAGAATAATGGTGACAGGTGGGAAAGGAGGGTTGGGAAGGCCTTATTTCTATAGTTTGGAGGCTTGGGGTTTGCAAGGACTGGCTATGGAGAAACAGGGTGATTAGGTTAGTGAAAGGTATGGGAAAATTATTGTCAGTGATGAAGTAAATCTAAGCAAGGAGAGCTGGGGGGGAAGATAACACTGGAGTGACTTTGTTATGGGAGGAATGGCAGAGACCTTGGGAAAAGACAATGTGGGAGGGGACCTTCAACACAGTATGTGTTTGGAGCAGGTTTCAGGCAGGAAGGAGTAAGAGATTTGAGGCCTGAGACAGAAAGGACTGAGGACAGTAGGGTGTGAGGGGGAGGTTAGGGTTGCCAGTCTAGGGAATGATATTTTTATCTGGGCCCTGATGTTAGAGCAGAAGCATACGCACAGACATCTGCCTTCCCGTCCCCATGCAAAGAGCAGCCCTTCCCTTATTCCTTGTTCATAGCAATTACAGTAGCCCTGTTTAGACTAGAAAACCCTGAGAATATCCTTAAAATCATGAATTACATGAATTCTGGGTGATCTGGGGAATTAATGACAGGGAATCCAACTGACCTGGCTGAACAGGGGCCTTTTGTTGGGACTCAGGAAAAAGAGGAGAGTTTACCTCCTTTGGAAGAAGGTGCAAGCATCTCAGGATGAGTACAGGGATCTCATTAGGTCATGATGAAAAAAATCAAAACTGGCTGGCCAGGCCCAGAGAATTGTAGCAAACAGAGTCAAATCCAGTTGGAGGCTGGTCACCAGTGGTGTCCCCCAGGGCTCAGTTTTGGGGATAGCCTTTTCAATATCTTTATCAATGGTCTAGATGGGGGGATTGAGTGCTTTCTCAGCAAGTTTGCGGATGACACCAAATTGGGTGGGAGTGTCAATCTACTTGAGGGTAGGAGGGCTCTTCAGAGGGATCTGGATAGGCTGGATCATTGGGACGAGGTCAGTGGGATGAGGTTTAACAGGACCAAGCACCGGGTCCTGCATTCCAGTCACAATAACCCCCTGCAATGCTACAGACTTGGGAAGGAGCGGCTGGAAAGCTGCCTGGCAGAAAAGGACATGGGGGTGCTGGTTGAAAACTGGCTGAACATGGGCCAGCAGTGTGCCCAGGTGGCCAAGAAGGCCAATGGCATCCTGGCCTCCATGAGGAATAGTGTGACCATCAGGAGAAGGGGAGTGATCGTGCCCCAGTACTGGGCACTGGTGAGGCCGCACCTTGAGTACTGTGTTCATGTCTGGGCCCCTCACCACAAGAAAGACACTGAGGTGCTGGAGCGAGTTCAGAGAAGGGCAACCAAGCTGGTGAAGGGTCTAGAGAACAAGTCTAATGAGGAGAGGCTGAGGGAATTGGGTTTGTATAGTTCAGAGAAGAGGGGGCTGAGGGGAGATCTTATCGCCCTCTACAACTACCTGGAAGGAGATTGTAGTGAGGTGGGTGTGGCCTCTTCTCTCAAATAAATAGTGACAGGACTGGAGGAAATGGCCTGAAGTTGAACCAGAGGAGCTTTAGATTAGATATTAGGAAAAATTTCTTTACTGAAAGAGTAGTCAGGTGCTGGAACAGGCTGCCCTGTGAGGTGGTGGAGTCACCAACCCTGGAGGTATGCAAAAAACGTATACATGAGACACTTCAGGACATGCTCTGATGGGATGGTGAGGTGGTTTTTTTTGTGGGTTGGTTTTTTATTTGTTTGTTTGTTGTTGTTGTCTGGGTTTTTTGGGGGTTGACGGTTGGACACGGTGAACTTAGAGGTCTTTTCCAACCATGACAATTCAGTGATTCTGTGGTTATTGTGCCATATGAAAATGTTCTACATGACTGTCAATTTGATAGACTGTAACTTAGTGTTTCTGAACTTGTTTCACACAGCAAATGTGCCTAATAAGTCCAAGTTTAAAACCAGACACTTCTATACAATGACACACATCAGTTTAATCTTAGCTGTTTCCTTAAATATCTCTACTCTGTAGGAAATTGGTCCTATATCCTTCTGTGAGATCACAGATCCTTCAGTAGATGGCCAGATGATCCTACCCTCGATATGCTATGAGCACTGAATTTGCCTAAGTTCATGTTGGCACATATTAGTGCTCTACCTTAGCTTTAGTCTGCTTTTATTTTTAGATAAGGCAACACTGAGCTCACTTAAAATCCTGTCTAAAATGCACAGTTATTTACAAACCGCTTGATACAGAAGTCACAGCATATATATGTGTTGGCTGATAATCCTTTGTCAATGATGGACAAAGATCAGGTGTCATTTCTGATTCTTTTGGATGTGTCAGCTGCCTCCAGTATTGTTGACCATGACCACACTCTGTCAGTCTGGAAGCAAGGACAAATGGGATGAATTGTGGCACTCGGAGTTATGTGCAGCTTTGTGCCCTGAAGCATGTTGGCAGGAGGTTGAGGCGGGGATCTCTTCTATGTTAAAAAAACAGCTGATTCTTCATTTCACAGCATTTTTTTTAAATGTTTACCTATTTACATTTTGAGAATGGAGCTTTAGCACTTATCTAGGTCTCTGCTTGTTTGTCTTATAAATTTTTAAAAATGCTGTAAGCTTATACAAAATGTTTTCTACAAATATTTTCCCCCATGGTCTTTTGCCTTTAGCTCATACTTCCTCCAGCTGCCTCAAAAAAATTGATGAAAAAATCTGTATTCCATTTAGCATGCTTAAAAATGCCACTCACCTCCCCCCTCAGCAAGCAGCCAAACAAGTTCATCTCTGCTGGACCTGGGGGTATGGAGTAGGTTTTATAATCAAAGGTGGAGGCAATTCTGCTAGATAACTCCTCTTATCCTTGTTGTCTCCATTGTCAGCTGTGAGATGTTGCAACATACTAATTTTCTGCATTCACTCAGAATTTGGGTTATATACAGCTCTAGGGGTCTCTTTCATACTGCATATTCCAATATAAATGATGGAGGAGGAGAGAAAGGAAGTCTATACTTTCCTGCATCCACTTCTCTGTTCTGTGTGGGGCAGCAGAGACATAACCTCTGATTGCCTCTAAGTTGCAGACCCAAAATCAACAGTCTGAAGTCCACCTGGAAACTGTTGCCCACAACTCAGACATGGGTTCGAGCACTGTCAGTGTGTACAGCTTTTCTCAGGAAGTCTGCATGAGCAACTAGGTGACCTCAGTGTCTATGAACACGTGGAGAATTTTGCATCCCAAAGTGAGAAAGGCATGGATGGCACCAATGGCACAGGCAGAAGGGAGCCAACTTCTTGATCAAGTTGCTATAGCAAAGCATGTTATGCCATGTCAGCTCAACCATAGGAGGAATCCATGTTTAAACTAGTTAGGTGCAAATACAAGACAAATAGATATAAGCTTTTCTGTCTTGTATTTACTGCCCCCCTAGACACAATTAGTCAGAGAGGTAGGTAATTAGGTGGAGAGATAATTCAATGGTTAATAACAAGAGCTAATCAGTGCAATATAGACATCTTGGGTAAGCATTACGAGAACAAGAAATTTTGCGTTTTACAAAGGGGTGCAGTAGAAGGATCTTCTTTTAAAGATTGAGGTACATGTCAGCATAGCTCTATGGTTAGACTTGGCCTATGAAACCCTACATTCGTAAGACATAGTTAAATCCATGCTCTCTACCAAGAGAAATAAGACATTCCGTTATGATTTGCATACATTATAATAATTTCTCTAGTTCTTTGCTGAAGAGGGAAAACAAAACAAATAATAAGGTGGTTGATTACACAATCCTGATGCTTGTTCACTTGCTGTTGCTTTTTTTGGCCCCTTTTTAGCCAAAAAATACATGAGCATTGGGAAGCAAATAGATTTCCCTGAGAGACCTGAACTAGTGCTGTGCTACAGCCAACAGCTTCAGCCACTTGGAAAAAAAGTGCTATGTTGTGTCTTCCAAAAACTGTTCCCACGGCTTCATAATATTTGATGATTAGGCCAGGATTGTTTACTGTAGGGTGGCAGCTACACTCAGTACAGACTTGTTCCTTTATTATGCACTGGCTCAATCTGTTTGTGCAACACTTTACATGTGGTGATAAAGTGAGTAAAACATTGGCCATGGTGTAGTGCTGTTTACTAAACTATGAATATCTCTGTGTTGCTCTTTCCAGAGTACTGATGATAGCTGGATTTCAACTGTCTTGCAGCTTTATAAGAAAAAAAAATTACTATATGTAATTGATTACTCAGATTGGGCTATTATCTAGTCTCAAATCTGTCCTGTAATCTTTTAATACTCCATTCCAGCCTTTATTCATCGCCATTCCTGGCCACCTTCTCCATCAGCTGTTAGTCAGCATCTCTATGTTTGTTCTCTAAGACATCTACCCAAGACACCAGAGGCAGGTGCAGGAGATAGGCACAGCTGCATTGATTGTTTTAACATCAATGTCATGTTTTCCATCTGTATTTCCAAAGTTTGTTTCCTTTAGTGAACTAAAAACAATGAAAGAGTGTATCTGCCTGTGTTCCCATACACTAGTACCCAACTATTTTTAAACCTGACTGTTACTTACAGTTTTCATTGTAAGTCTTCAGTTGACTGGATTCCTTTGTTTTAGGATTGCTTTTCATTATTCTATAATCCTCCATGGCTTTAGACAACAGGGATTAAGTTTCATTTATGAAGACAAGTTATATAAGGAACATTACCACAGCAACTAAGATCCTGATTTATAACACAAAACATAGCTCCCCCCTCTATTAAGACAGAATTTACAGGTATTTTGCTAATCATACATCCACAGTTCCTTTGATTTCCAAATGATGCGCTGCTTATATTATCAATAGTGCTGTCACCTTGACTGGTGTAAATTCACCCAGCTGTTTTTTATGCCAGTTGAAAGGTTAGCTTTTCAATTTCAGAGTTTCCTGTTCTCATCTTCCTTTGCCCTGAGCCAAAGCACCGCCCTAGTTCTTTTTTGGTCCTTAATTAGATTAATTGTAATAACTGCTGAAAACCCCTCAATATGACAGGGTCAGTATAACTGTCTGTGATTTTCTTGTCTTCATAAAAGCCAGGTAGTACTCTTTCCCTGAGAAAGAATTTTGTTAATAAGTGTATAAAGATCTTGTTCTGAGGTGAGTTTTTAAGTTTTTATAATCACTTTGTCATTTTTTTTTAATGTGTGATGTATGGTATTCCATGTTACTATACAGACAAACAAGAAAAAAATCCCATCTAAAACACAAATATAAGCCTAGAATGACAAGCTGAATCCCTAATCAGCTTCAGATTTTCTGTCATGCAGGTCAGTCCACAAAGTCTCTGCCTGAGCTCCTGAACTGCGAAACAGAGATAATACTCCCCTGCTTTGCAGAACATTTTCAGTCTATGAAATGGTCAAATATCCTTTTACTGGTATGTGAAATTCTAAGAGCTTACTGCAATGAACTTCTCAACTCCAAAACTTTCTTATGATTTGAGCCACTTCCCATTAAAAAAGTAGCAAGATATGTTACAAAGGGAAACTCCTCTGTAAAGATTGAAGAAAAAGGTAAATGCCCCTGTTGCAAATGAGTTACACATACTACATTTGCAATATAAGCAGAGCACAGATAATAGCAAAAATGTTATAAATCCAGTTAGTTTGTGAGACTGCATCAGCAGACAACATGCAGGATTGTGTGGAGCAGGCAAGAAGTGATTGGATTTGGAGGGTTGAACTCACAGAGAATTGCATTTTCTACTTCCACTTTCTATTTCCATTGTGTCATCCATGATCTCCCTCACCATCATAAGTCTGTCACCATCATCATCTGTCTTATAAGTATTCTATATAAGTATAGACATATTCCTTATCAAGTCCAGGCTCATCTTATGTGCAGGATGGTGAGCATAGGCTTAGCAAATGCAAAATGCGAGACAAGCATCTGCAGACCTGCAGTGTACACAGGTCAGGGTGCTGTGTCAGCCTGGCCTTGATCATACTGCCCACTTGCCTTTGTGCTGATGCCATGTAATGATGGAAAGTTGATTCCTGGAACAAGAGTACTGGGTCTTTTATCATGCAGACAATGAGCTTTTCTGGCCCTGATGTGAGCGTGCCTACCTGTAGTCTGAGCTATAGGAATTTTACCAACATATAGACCGCACGGTGCACTGGATTGCTAGTAACTAGGGTTGTCAAGGTGTCTTTCTGGTGTGAGAAGTGTAATACAGATTGATAAAACATGGATGAACTTTTTCCGTGGATCAGCTATGTTGACTTTGAAAATAGAAACTGGACCTGTTTTCAAAACACATGAATATGGAGAACACCTTGTTGAGAGTAAAGCTGTTTAAAAGGGATTAGGACTGATTTTTTTCACTTTTTGTTGCTGTTTGAAGTTTTACAACTCCTGCTGGGTCTTCCTATGCAACAGAAATCTTATAACTGAAACAACATAGAAACAGCAATAAAAAGCCTAATAAATGCCCTTGAAAATATGCTTTTGTTTCATTAGCTACAGACAATATCTGTAAGCAAAGAAAGGACTAAGGTTACCATCAAGGCTAAATGTATAATTACATAATACAGAAAGTTTTTGTTTGCTTGTTCCTTAGTTGTTAACTAGCACATCTGTAATCCTCTGCTTGCTGATAATTTAGACCATGGTCATGTGAATTCACTTGGAAAACACTACTCTTCATTTAAAGAAACTCCTAATATTCAACTCCATGATATTTCCAAGAGCAGATGAGTGTCTGTGTTAATTTCAGTCCACCTGGAACAGTCCAGTTGCTGATTAAATACACACCGAGGACTAATCAATAAAGAGCCATAACTTTGATCTAGTTGGTGATGTTTCTGATTAAATAAAATACTGTTCTTAATGAAACATGGGTTTTTTGCTCCTTTCAGTGTAAAATCCTGTGTTTCCAATTGTTGCTTATTAAAACCATTATGAAATAGCAACAAGAACTTGCTCTTTTTTCCTCGCTTCAAACAGTGCAATAGCAGCTTGCTCATGATCTTCTTAACTGGTTTAAGGCTTTGTTTAGAGATTTTTACATGTGACCCAGAAGTCACGTTTTGATCTTTGTCAACAGCAAATGGCATGGTTTCCTAAAGATACAGTTTACATCTATTTTGTAATGTTAGATAGGGCAAGTCAGTGCCCCAGTGTCACAAGATATGATTCTGAATTCTCTAGGGAAGAGTTCTGGCTTTAGCTGATGTAAGAGGAAGCAAAGCAGGACCAGCACCAGGCATCTCTGTGCTGTCAGTCTGATTTGACTCTACTTCAGAGATGTGTATTTTTTTTTTATTGCAGTGCAATCAAACATAGCTGTTCACTAGCTCTGAGCACCTTCTGATTTCAGCTATCTAAATGGATTTTAAAAATTGCAAGCATCTGCCCGCCCCCACTGCACCATAGCTCTAAGTGCTCCCTGATTGACAAGTAATTCAGTTACCTCTTCATATTCCTTTGCAAATGTCAGTAGAAGTAAATGAATCTTTCACAAACCTTAACCTATCTGCTGTAAAGGATGCTAAGGTGTCCCAGAGTCTCCTGGACAATGTATGCTGTAGCAAGCTGAAATGCGACTGAATTTGAGAATGGAAGTGTAAATTCACCCTTCTTTGCCAGGATTAATTTTAGTTGATATTGACAGACTTTATACCCTTTCTAATCCTTTCCTCTGGTGTTCCTGCAGGATAGGATGAGCAAAACTATTCTCTATTAAAAATAAAAATGATAAGGCTGCTGTCAATGCCTTTTTATGCTTCTCACTGCTCTCCTTCTCTGTTCAGCACATGCTGTAGATGTGAACAGACTCTGCAGATGGCTTCAGCTATGTGAGTTGACCTACAAGGTATGGCTGTACCAAGATTTCTTGTACCCTCCAGATCTAGTCTCTGGGACACCTAGCTCAAAGTCCTGGCTGGAGCATAGAATAATAGAATCATAGAATTGTCAGGATTGGAAGGGACCTTAAAGATCATCTAGTTCCAACCCCCCTGCTATGGGCAGGGA